>QRFJ01003900.1:0-31993 GCA_006176705.1 Cocos nucifera
CCAGACTTAATCCTATTAGGCTGGTCAATTTAAGCATTGTTGATCCCATCTAACCAACTCTTGATTCGGTTTGATCAACCGCTTAGACCTAATTGAGCTACCCAAGCCCGAACCCAGTATTATGAATATGTCTTAGATCTAAAATTCTCAATTTTAGACCTAATTAATATTCCATAATCTTAATTCTTTAATTAAGTAGGGTTCATAAACAAAATATGCACAATAAATCCTAGGGTTTCAGGATCTAGGGTTTTGCAGAAAGTAAGTTTTGGATTTCTGATTAAGGACGAACACGCAGCACCCCTACACATCATAAGAACACCCCATCGAATGGAAGAGAGAGGGCCTTTAAACCCTTCTTCATTCTTATGACCGGACGGCCAAGAGGAACGCCTTAATCAGGAACATGCAATACTACAAAATAGTTTTAGATCTATATCATATATCTCATATACAAATTAGATCTAATCATGGCATATTTTGCATACATCTCATGTATCGAATCATGCATATTTTCAGATCTAAATTATCTCATAATAATCTAAAAAATTAGATTTAAATTGATCTTAATCAAAATAAACTTCTAATCTAGACAATTATGTAGAACTATTCTACAACTAGTCTAGACATGCATCAATCATATCTCATATGATGTTTAAAATTAAATAATTTTTATTTACTATTTTTTAGATGTTATTATAATAATTATAATATCAAAAAATAGTAAATAAATAGATCTAAAATATGATTTAATCAAATTAAATTAAAAACATGCAAGACTATTCTATAGAACTATTCTATTTTAGAACTAGTCATGCATATTTTCTAATCTTAGATCCAAATCATTTAATTTTAATTTTTTCTGATTTTAGATCTGATCACATATCATGTGACATCTAAAATCACTTATTTTTTAATTAAAATAAATTTAAAATTAGATCTAAATACTTTTAGAACCTTGGCTCTGATACCAGTTGAAGGAAAATCCTGATTTTTCCGGATCCAGGTTCGTTCAGATCTGATCAGATCAAGAGATATATTTCAAAAATTTTTTTTCTTTGATCTAAATCAGATCTAAATGTTTTTAGATCTAATTCTTATTATTTTAATAATTAAAATAAAATTTAGATAAATTAAATCAAATTTAATTTACCTTGATGTAGGGTAATCCTATTACCCGTTGATGATCCTGTAAGCAGCGGAAGGTTCTGGATCTAGCCACGCAAGTGCCTGGCCTCTACCGGTATCCACTCAGGCTGGATCTGGAGATCCTCTTCTTCTCTATCACATCTCCAAAAATTAGATCTGGATCTGATCTGGAGGATCTTCAAAACTCTTTTGAAGATCAGCAGTTGTCCTTTGCAGCAGCGCAGCCTTCTAGCTTTCTGATCGCCTTTCTCTTGATCTGGATTGCACCAACCAAGGATCCCAAAACTACCTTTGGGTGTGGAGAGGAGAGGGAGAAGATGGACTTTGGCATGGAGGAGGAGAGGAGAGGCAGCCTTGGGGCATGGGAATTGCAATTGCTTTTTGAGTTGGGCGCAGGGTCTTATTTATAGACTATGCGTGATCCAACTCCTCTTCTTCCCAACCAATCACAACCCTTTGTGAAATCAGATCTAAATCTGATTGGTGGGAATAGAGTCCCCTTGGATTCCTCCTTAGATGGGTGCCTAAGACCAGTCAAAGTTGGTTCTTAGGAGAGAACTCTAATTGGAATCCAAAAAGGAGATGGAGTCCCTTGTCCAACAGGGACTCCTGGGCGCCTCCAACTTGGGCACACGCCAAGGGTGGCGTGCGCCCTCCTCCTTGCCAGGTTCTGGCAGGGGGACAAGCCCCCACCAGCTCTCCAATAGGTGCATGACATGTGGACAGAAAGTCAAAGTGTCAATGGTCAACATTTGACCAGTCAAAGGTCAACTTTTGACCAAAGTCAAAGGAACAAGAAATGGCAGGTGACCAAAAATGGCAGGTATTGTCTTACAAAATAAGACAACCTTTTCTGACTTGGACAGGCCTCCAGTCAGACCATAGTGAAGGCCTCTGATTGAGCACAAACTCCTTTGGCTCAGTCAGGACAACTTATTTATGATAGTAAAAGAAGAACGTTAGGTTCAATCGAGTGCTAGCACGATTTTCTTGAACCTAATTGAATCTCATTCAGATCAATTGAACTAGATCAGTTCAATTGATGATCACCAGATTCAAACCCTTGTTTGTGTGACCCAGTTAGGTTCAGTTCTGTATGGTAATGGGATATGTCATGATCTCTATCATCGACATCATCGAAACTCCTTTCGATGGATCAGAACTCTTCTGATTCGAACAGCTAGAATGATCGATCATCTAAATCATTCTAATTGCTCCCAAAATCCACCAGTGACACCTAGCAGTATATGGTGGCAACCCATCAGAGCTGAATGCGAACCTCTTGGTGCAGCTACCTGTGTGATTAAGTTCTTCTATCTTGAGCCCCGATCAGATTAGGGTTAAGGTGAACTCGTCAAACCCTAGTTTCTGTCATATGATGTAATCATTCGATTCAAGTCCAATGTGAAAACCTAAATAGAAACTCTTTCTATTATTTCACTCTGCCATGGCCATGGGCTTCTGGACTTGATTCTCATGATCATCATAGGGCTGCTCCTCTACCACCGAGGTAGATAGATTCCATCTTGATGCAATCCAGTTCCTACAATGAACATGCTATAGCCAACATACACCTCAGGATTCCATATGGCTAGGAGATCCGAGTTAATGGTGTAGTCAAACTATAACACCCTCAAGGTGAACTGCCGATGCACCTCAGGTCAAAGAACCAGACACACTACTGCAGCATCGAGTCAGTCATTGACGAGAAGGTAGACTTCCTAATGACTACTCGAGGTGGTCACGCTCAGTGCCCTCGTTCTCTAACGAGTACCTATACTCTCGCTCTGGTGTCTCCACACTATAGACTTAAGACTCATCTACTAAAGAGAAGCGATTGTACACCAACCTTCCAAATTAATCATCATCCTCGTGATAATCCTATGGTCGAGAGCATTTTATGAGTTAATAATGATTATTCATGTCTTAAATTTTCAACTCTTAAAAATATGAATTATCATTACCATTAACTCAAAGGATGCATCATAGACACTAAATACACATATGTGATAGAAAATAACCCATTTTATTGATTTTAGTCAAAATTACAACTTTGCCCCTAGAAGGATATTACAAGTGTCAGTTAATTCTGGCTTCTAGGGCACATGTATCTAATAGATGGTTCATCCAACACTACTGGATCAGACACGGGATTGGTCTTGGTTAACCCCAAGGGAGTCATCGTCGAATATGCGCTGTGCTTCGAATTCTCCGTAACTAATAATGAGGCCAAATATGAGGCTTTGGTCGTAGGGTTAAAAATAGTGAAAGTGTTAGAAGTAGACCGGCTCCAAGCCTACAATGATTCCTAATTGATGGTCGGATAGGTTAGCGGTAGTTATGAAGCTTAGAAGGAAAACGTGATGAAATATCTTGAGAAAGAAAAGAACTTGACTTCGGCCTTCGATAGTTTTAGTATTCAATAGATTCCGAGAGCAGAAAATGCATGAGCCGATCTTCTCTCTAAATTGGCCACTTTAGTTTCAGCCAAACTATCTAAAGAAGTATTTCTCAAAATTTTAAAGTGCCCAAGCATAGAGGAGTCGTAGCCTATTATGTAAGTCAAGCACGAGCCGAGCTGGATCGATCCGTTAGTTGCCTACCTCAAGGATGGAGCTCTTTCTCATAATCCAAAAGAAGCTCGAAAACTCAGGAATCAAGCTTCCTGGTATGTTCTGTATGAAGGCAAGCCATATAATAGGTCGTATTCTTTACCATTCTTAAAATGTCTCAGACCTTCGAAGGCCAACTTTGCATTATGTGAAGTGCATGAGGAAATTTGCGAAAGTCATATAGGAGCCAGATCCTTATCATAAAGATTACTTCGGTAGGAATACTATTGGCCGATCTTGTACCATGATTCTATAGAGTCTGTCAAAAATTATAAACATATAAAGATAGCCGGCCTCTGAGCTTACTCCACTAAGTGCACCTTGGCCATTCGCACAGTGAGGGATGGACATACTTAGATCCTTTCCAGTGGCATCCGAACAATGAAAGTTTCTCCTAGTTGCGATCAACTACTTCACCAAATGGATCGAGGTTAAATCGTTAGCAAAAATTACTGAAGTCATGATACAAGACTTCATCTGAAAGTCAATCATTTGTCGGTTTGGTTTGTCTCAAACTCTCATAACTGATAATGGATGGTAATTTACTGGGACGAGGTTCGCTGAGTTCTGCAAAGATCTGAACATCTTCCATCACTTCACATCAGTGGCCCATCCACAAGCAAATGGTGAAGCAGAGGTGACAAACAGAATTCTACTGCAAGGTATCCAAGCAAGACTTGAAAGGGTGAGAGGGACCTGGGTTGATGAGCTCTATCATGTGCTTTGGGCATACCGAACTATCCAAAGATTGTTAACAGGGGAAACCCCATTTGCCTTAGCTTTTAGAATAGAAGCGATCATCCCAATAGAACTTAAGCTTCCATCAGCACGAGTTGTGACATTCAATGAGCAGCAAAACTTATCAGACCTCAGGGCTATCCTTGACTTGTTGGAGGAAAAATGAAAAAAAGTTCAAGTTCGGATGGCAGCCTATAGGCAAAAGGTAGCTCGCTACTACAACTCAAAAGTCAAAGGCAAAATATGCAAAGTGGGGGATTTAGTACTTTGACGAGCAGCTATTTCACAACCTCAAAATCAAGGAAAGCTTACTCTGAATTGGAATGGTCTGTATAAAGTAGAGGAGGTCGTCCGACCTAGAACTTATCACTTGAAGGAGCTCGGAGGAACAACTCTCTCATGACCTTGGAATTCTGAAAACCTAAGAATGTACTACCAGTAACTTTTCTTTAATAAAAATTTTCTATTTTTATTACTTTATGGCATAAAAATTGCATGATAACAAATGACTCTTTGAAGTAATCTAAAGTGACCCATTAGGAACAGGAGGAGAACCTCATCCTGATGTGAGTAAAGTTGAAGGCCTCGTTAGATTAAGACAAGATGAGGGGAGAGGCTTTGCCAACGGTCCTAACATGCCCCTATGGCCCATTAGGGATAGGAGGAGAACCTCATCCTAACATGAGCAAAGTCAAAGGCCTCATTAGATTAAGACGAGATGAGAGGAGAGATCCTGCCAATGGTCCTAATTTTGAAAATTATGTTCCAAAACCAATCATCAACCTATTGATGATTGAGATATTGTAATTGATTTATTAATTAATAAAAAATATTTTAGCATCTTTTTTCATCATAAATTTATATCTTCTAATGAACTTCATTATTGTGATGAAGTCCTTAGGACTATTTAGTTTCGATAAAGAGAGAATTTATCGATTAGTCCTTAAATTTATTCACGATCAAATGATAGGTTGTTAATTAGGACGACAGCGCCTATCGAGCATAGGTCGTTATATGCCATATATGTTGGTTGTCCTCTTAACCAAAAAGTATGGAGACACTAGTATGGCATATAGGTAAGATATATGGGTACATCATCATTGAACGTGATCATCTTTAGAGCATTTTGCTGTCAAAAATGTCTCTGATGGGATATAGATATAAGTATTCCTTAGACCTAAGATCACCTCAGTGACTTGCAAGCAACTCACTATGCTTTGGTACCGGACTAACTAAATTTCTAATTCAACAATGGAAGGCTTCTGGGCATAGTCAAGTACTTGTGAAGTCGAAGTATGATCAAAATGAAATTAACCACTCCAAGAGTTGGAGAAGAATGTATCATTGTATTTCAATATAGCAAAATCTTGGCCAGGATAATCCATTAGATGGATTTGATATTTTGAAATACAATGTGGACAACCTAATCAGAGTTGACAGTTGAACTCTGAGGTGTCCTACGAGCATTATGGTTAAGGAGATGAATTATATGGAAACTATATTTGCATGACTTCTAAGGATGGTGTTCTACACACTACTACAAAAAAGGGCTATGATAGCAGTTTATAACCACTATCGTAGCCCAAAAAATCACTACCATAGGCTATGACGGCGATTTTCTAACCGTTGCTACTGCAGCCATCGTCCTAGCTCTATAGCAGCGGTTGTTGTAGCGGTTATTTGAACCACTGTCATAGATAGCCTATTGCAATGGTTTATAAACTGCTGTAATAGATGGACCTATAGCAGTGATTATGTAACCATCATCATAATTAATCTATAGCAGTGGTTATATAACCACTGCCATAGGTAATCTATAGCAGCAGTTTTTTAACCGTTGCCATAGGTCTAATGCAGCGGTTGGCACGCATCAGGGACCTATGGCAGCGGTTGGCACGGATATGACAATGATTATAAAATCACTATCGTAGATCTTGAATAATTAAAAAAATAAAATTTTTACTTTTTTATATATTTTATCTGATAAATATAGATATATAATACAAGAAAATATAATAAACATAAAAATTATTCTGAAATACTAAAATTTTATTATCAAATAAAATTTATTATAATATTTTTTAAAAAAATAAAATACATCAAAAGTTTTCTAAATCTACATCATCGTTGTCATCACCGAGAGTCGGAGCCAAAGTCGGAGTTGGAGTCGGAGCTAGAGCTGGAGCTAGAATGTGGGCCAATATATTCTCGAAGCCCGTGATTCCAAAATGTGCATTGAGCATCGACATCATCTCTCTCATGATGCCCTCCAGATGAGATGCGCACTCTGAAGGAGAATCCTGATTTCTTGGACTGGGTTCGTTCAGATCTGATCGGATCAAGAGATATATTTCAAAAATTTTTCTCTTTAATCTAATCAGATCTGGGATGGTTTCAGATCTGATTCTTATTATTTTAATAAATTAAAATAAAATTTAGATAAATTAAATCAAATTTAATTTACCTTGATGTAGGGTAATCCTATTATCCGTTGATGATCCTATAAGCAGCGGAAGGTTCTGGATCTAGCCATGCAAGTGCCTGGCCTCTACCGGTATCCACTCAGGACTGGATCTAGGAGATCCTCTTCTTCTCTATCACATCTCCAAAAATTAGATCTGGATCTGATTTGGAGGATCTTCAAAACTCTTTTGAAGATCAGCAGTTGTCCTTTGCAGCAGCGCAGCCTTCTAGCTTTCTGTCGCCTTTCTCTCGCCTAGATTGCACCAACTTAAGATCCCAAACTACTTTGGGCATGGAGAGGAGAGGGAGAAGATGAACTTGGCATGGAGGAGGAAGAGGAGAGGCAGCCTTGGGGCATGTAGAGAATTGTTTCAATTTTTTGAGTTGGGCGTAGGGTCTTATTTATAGACTATGCATGATCCAACTCCTCTTCTTCCCAACCAATCACAACCCTTTGTGAAATCAGATCTAAATCTGATTGGTGGAAATAGAGTCCCTTGGATTCCTCCTTAGATGGGTGCCTAAGACCAGTCAAAGTTGGTTCTTAGGAGAACTCTAATCAAAATCCAAAAAGGAGATGGAGTCCCTGTCCAATAGGGACTCCTGGGCGCCTCCAAGGGTGGCGTGCGCCCTCCTCCTTGCCAGGTTCTGGCAGGGGGACAAGCCCCCACCAGCTCTCCAATAGGTGCATGACACGTGGACAGAAGTCAAAGTGTCAATGGTCAACATTTGACCAGTCAAAGGTCAACTTTTGACCAAAGTCAAAGGACGAGAAATGGCAGGTGACCAAAAATGGCAGGTAATGTCTTACAAAATAAGACAACCTTTTCTGACTTGGACAAGCTCCAGTCAGACCAAGTGAAGGCCTCTGATTGAGCACAAACTCCTTTGGCTCAGTCAGGACAACTATTTATGATAGTAAAAGAAGAACGTTAGGTTCAATCGAGTGCTAGCACGATTTTCTTGAACCTAATTGAATCTCATTCAGATCAATTGAACTAGATCAGTTCAATTGATGATCACCAGATTCAAACCCTTGTTTGTGTGACCCAGTTAGGTTCAGTTCTGTATGGTAATGGGATATGTCATGATCTCTATCATCGACATCATCGAAACTCCTTTCGATGGATCAGAACTCTTCTGATTCGAACAGCTAGAATGATCGATCATCTAAATCATTCTAATTGCTCCCAAAATCCACCAGTGACACCTAGCAGTATATGGTGGCAACCCATCAGAGCTGAATGCGAACCTCTTGGTGCAGCTACCTGTGTGATTAAGTTCTTCTATCTTGAGCCCCGATCAGATTAGGGTTAAGGTGAACTCGTCAAACCCTAGTCTCTGTCATATGATGTAATCATTCGATTCAAGTCCAATGTGAAAATCTAAATAGAAACTCTTTCTATTATTTCACTCTGCCATGGCCATGGGCTTCTGGACTTGATTCTCATGATCATCATAGGGCTGCTCCTCTACCACCGAGGTAGATAGATTCCATCTTGATGCAATCCAGTTCCTACAATGAACATGCTATAGCCAACATACACCTCAGGGTTCCATATGGCTAGGAGACCGAGTAATGGTGTAGTCAAACTATAACACCCTCAAGGTGAACTGCCGATGCACCTCAGGTCAAAGAACCAGACACACTACTGCAGCATCGAGTCAGTCATTGACGAGAAGGTAGACTTCCTAATGACTACTCGAGGTGGTCACGCTCAGTGCCCTCGTTCTCTAACGAGTACCTGTACTCTCGCTCCGGTGTCTCCACACCGTAGACTCAAGACTCATCTACTAAAGAGAAGCGATTGTACACCAACCTTCCGGATCAATCACCATCCTCGTGATGATCCTATGGTCGGGAGCATTTTATGAGTTAATAATGATTATTCATGTCTTAAATTTTCAACTCTTGAAAATATGAATTATCATTACCATTAACTCAAAGGATGTATCACAGACACTAAATACACATATGTGATAGAAAATAACCCATTTTATTGATTATAGTCAAAATTATAATTTTGCCCCTAGAAGTGTATTACAAGTGTCAGCCAATTCTGGCTTCTAGGGCACATATATCTAACAATCTCCCACTTGTCCTAAAGCCAATTGGCTACAAGTCTAAGTCCCATCTTCTCAAGGTGGGCTTCGATCTTCTGCTGGCCCAACGGCTTTGTAAGTGGGTCTGCCACATTATCTGCGGAGTTGACTCTCTTGACCTCGACGTAACCCTTCTCGAGGTAATCGCGGATGAGGTGGTATCGCCGCTCAATGTGCTTGGATTTTTGGTGAGACCTCGGCTCCTTAGCAAGGGCTATGGCGCCATTGTTGTCGCAGTATAGAGGAATGGCATCTGATGGCATTACTCCAATTTCTGCAGCAAACTTCTTGTACCAGAATGCTTCCTTCGCAGCCTCTGATGCAGCGATATATTCTGCTTCCATGGTGGAATCTGCTATCATGGTTTGCTTGGAACTCTTTCCAGCTGACAGCACCACCATTGCACACAAACAGACTCCCAGATGTCGACTTTCGATCATCTATATCGGACATGAAATCCGAGTCTGTGTATCCCTGGACTTGGAGTTCTCCGTTACCAAAGACCAACATCATATCCTTAGTTCTTCTCAAGTACTTAAGGATACATTTCACAGAAGTCCAGTGTTCTTCACCTGGATTTGACTGATATCTGCTTGTGACACTCACAGCATGGGCTATATCAGGTCGTGTACATAGCATGGCATACATGAGGCTCCCTATTGCAGAAGCATAAGGGATCTTGCTCATGCGTTCTATTTCCTCAGGTGTGCTAGGGCACATCTTCTTGGAAAGATGAATACCATGTCTGAAGGGTATTAATCCCCTCTTAGAGTTTTCCATACTAAACCTCTTTAGTACTTCCTCTATGTACATCTTCTGTGAAAGTCCTAGCATCCTATTCGGTCTATCCCTATAGACCTTAATTCCTAGAATAAAGGATGCTTCACCTAGGTCTTTCATGGAGAATTCCTTGGACAACCATATTTTGACTGTTGTCATCAACATGGGAATATCATTCCCAATAAGGAGGATGTCATCCACGTACAATACGAGGAAGACAACAGCGCTCCCACTGACCTTTTTGAAGACACACATGGTTCCTCTTCATTTTTGATGAAACCAAACATTTTTGATCACATCATTGAAATGAGTGTTCCAGCTCCGAGATGCTTGCTTAAGTCCATATATGGACCTTTGCAGCTTGCAAACCTTGTGATCAGTATCACTGGATGTGAAACCTAGCGGCTGTTCCATATAGATATCTTCCTCAAGATATCCATTTAAGAATGCCGTTTTCACGTCCATTTGCCATATTTCATAATCGAAATAGGCTGCAACAGGCAAGCAATGTGCGGATGGATTTTAGCATAGCCACTGGGAAAAGGTATCCTGATAGTCAATGCCTTCGCGTTGACTATAACCTTTTGCCACTAGTCTAGCCTTGAATGTCTCCACATTCCCATCTGCACCAATCTTTCTCTTGAAGATCCATTTACACCCAATAGGTACTATACCTTCTGGTGGATCTACCAAGGTCCAGACTTGGTTTGAGTGCATCGAGTCAATTTCTGACTGCATTGCCTCTAGCCATTTCTCGGAGTCGATATCTGATATCGCCTCGTTGTAGGTTTTGGGATCATCACCATGAGCACCATTACCTACGAGGAACATTTTCTCTACTTCCTCTGAAATAATACCTAAGTATCTTTCAGGGGGACGGAAAACTCTTTCCGATCTACGAGGTGGAGGAGGTAGTGTTCTTATTGGCTCAACCTGATTTGGTTCCAATTGGTCCTTAGCTCGTTGTACTTGTGAGACTTTCTCATCAAGCTTAATCTGCTTTCCAATGCCGCTATCTTGAATAAACTATTTTTCAAGAAAGATGGCATGTCGACTCACAATCACATTGTGGTCTTCTGGAATGTAGAAATAGTATCCTAATGACTCTTTAGGATATCCTATGAATCGAGCTCTAAAGGACCTAAACTCTAACTTGTCCGCTTGTTGTCTTTTGACATGAGCCGGACAACCCCAAATTCTGAGATGACTCAGACTTGGTTTCTTACCGTGCCATATCTCATACGGTGTGGTAGGAACGGTTTTAGAGGGAACCCTATTCAGTAGATAAATTGAAGTTAACAATGAGTGTCCCCAAAGAAAATCAGGGAGGTCTGTGAAGCTCATCATGGATCGAACCATATCCAATAGAGTCCGATTTCTCCATTCTGAAACCCCGTTGAGTTGAGGTGTTCCTGGTGGAGTCCATTGAGAGACTATGCCATTTTCCTTGAGATAGTCTAGGAATTTTCGGCTAAGGTATTCACCTCCTCGATCTGATCGAAGAACCTTAATGGGTTTTTCAGTTTGTTTTTCTACTTCATGTCTGAATTCTTTGAACTTTTCAAAAGCTTCAGACTTGTGTCTCATAAGATACACATACCCATACCTAGACAGATCATCGGTAAAGGTAATGAAGTAGACAAAATTGCCTCTAGCCGGCACATCAAATGGGCCGCACACATCAGTATGTACTAGGGCAAGGAGATCTGTGGCCCTCTCCCCATGTCCAACAAAAGGGAGTTTAGTCATTTTGCCTTGAAGACAAGATTCACAAGTTGGATATGACTCGGAAAGTCAATGGACTCAATAGCCCATTTTTCTCCAATTTGTTGATCCTATCTTCTGCTATATGACCTAATCTCAGGTGCCATAGATATCTATCGTTTGGACTATCCCTAGGTCGTTTGGCATTCACGTTTTGCTCGATAGTTAGAACAGGTACATCAATATGTAGCTGATAAAGACCATTAATAAGGAAACCATTTGCAATTTTATTTCTTTCATAAAGAATGTTACAATGGTCCTTAAAGAAGGTAATCACATAGCCTTCTTGTGCTAAGCATGAAACAGAAATCAAATTCCTGCTAGCTGCAGGCACATAATAACAGTCTTTCAAAACTAAGTCTAAACCAGATGGTAATCGAAGAGGGTATGTTCCCACGGCTACTGCAGCAACTCTTGCTCCATTACCGATGCGTAGGATCATGTCTCCATCCCTCAGCCTCCTGCTATCCTCAAGACCCTGCATAGGAAGTGCACAGATGAGCACTAGAACCAGAGTCAAGCACCCAACTGGATGCAGAAGAAACCGTAAGGTTAGACTCAATAACGAGCATACCTCCAGAAGGACCTTCCTTCTTGTTCTTCAGGGTGGCCAGGTAAGTAGGGCAGTTCCGCTTCCAATGGCCGTCGCTGTTGCAATGGAAACACTTTCCTTTGACATCGGCCTTTTTCTTCGGCTCTGCCTTCTTCTTCTTTGATCCTTCCACCTTTTGCTTTTTCACAGACTTCTTTTTCTTTCCATAAGACTTTCTTTTGGAAGAAGTCCATTCCATAGCAAGAACTGAGCCTTTAGAACCTTTCATAGAAAGCTCAGCGGTAACCAGCATATTCATTAATTCGGCCAAGGAATTTTGAAGTTTATGCATGTGGTAATTCATGATGAATTGCCCATATGCATCAGTCAAGGATTGCAGAATAATATCGTTCTGCAGATCCAAGTCTAACTTCACACCGAGCTTCTCAAGCTCTTCCATGTCCTTGATCATTGTCAGACAGTGATCTTGGACTGACTGCCCATCACGCATCTTAGCCTTAAAAAGTCATTTCGTGACTTGATATTTGGCTGCGCGACTCTGTTCACCAAACATCTCCTGCAGGTGAGCCAACATTTGGCGAGCAGTCCCGATATCTTCATGTTGGCGCTGGAGCTCATCAGACATCGAGCCCAACATGTAATATCTGGCCTTATTATCTTCGTCTATCCATTTTTTCCAGAGACGCTCTCTGTTCAGTGGATGGACGGGCTGGTAAGGTGGGAGGGTCCTGGTCCAATAACATGGGTTAACTTCTCGAACCCAAAATAATTTTGTAGTTCCTGAGCCAATCTTTATAATTGGGTCCAGTCAGTCTATGTGTGTCCAGGATACGTGCCAATGGGTTGGACGCAGACATTTTTCCTGTAGAGAGTCAAAGATTCTAGTTAGATACTGTAATTATTGACTTGACCAATTTATTTAGGGAATTTTATTTTTAAACAAATTAGCTCCCACTATTTTCTCGGATCCCTACACTCCCTCTGTAGAGATGCGAAAAATCTCCATGATTAATGATTTCTAGTGGGTGGTGCGGTCTCACCAACTGACTCATCACCTCACCTAACAGTTATTGGTGATGGGTTAGCCAATGAGTGAACAACTCTTGTTCAATGATTCTCTAATCATGGTGCACCCAAACTTGGTCTCTAATTCATGAATCTCACCGTATCCGAAATATTGATCCACTCCTTAGTTAAGTCAGACCCACCATTTGCATAGACTGGGTTCCTAATTGAGTCTCTCACCGTATCCGAAATATTGAGCCCAACTCATCCTCCAGCCCATAGCATCCAATGCCTAATAGACATGGTTGCATCTTCCCGGTGCAACTGAGCCACTGTATCCAGCCGAGAACAATCAACCCCGGGAAGGGCCCGCACATCTACAATGGTGGAAGACCTCAGACTTAATCTTTTCTTAGGGAGAATTGATTCAGGTCTCATTAAACTAGACTTGTCTTAGTCATAACAATTATGACTAACCTAGTGGCATGGGTTAGCTCGGATTATTGACCACCTCAGATCAGAACTGTGTCAACAGATATGGCCAGGTAAGTGAGACCGGTGGAAGGAATATGCCATTAACTCGTACAAGAATGCATTCAGGTCGAGTAGCTTCCAATTAAAAACCAGTCGGTCGTATGTGCCAAACTTACCTTAGACACCAAATTGTTGAGCCAGAACCAATTGGGTTAGCCTACAATCCAGACTCTAACCTCTGAGCCTAATTAGGTCTTGCTTGATCGTGACTCGATCTTGACCCAGACTTAATCCTATTAGGCTGGTCAATTTAAGCATTGTTGATCCCATCTAACCAACTCTTCGGATTCGGTTACAACCAAAGTAGATAAAAATTATTAGAAAATCTCATTTTGACCTAATATTCATATATTAATTAAGATAAAAAAAATCCCTATGTTCCTACCGATCGCCCCTCTGCATTGTAATAGACCATCACCTGATGCTGGCAGTTCCACACGTGTGCCATACGTATAGGACCATAAAATGTCCGATTGGATGATGCACCTACAATGTAAATACATTATGCAAATATATAAGTATACAAATACTATATAAAAAATAAAGTTGTACTAATATAATAAAAATGTACACTTAGATGCCTGCGTAGTAGCATGTGCCTTAGATATGGGCGACGGTAGAGGCTCAACTATCGGTGGAGTAGATGTCATCGGTGGAGTAGATGTCGGTGGTGGAGGTCCCTGAGCAGTCAATGTCGAGGTGGATGGAGTATGCTCCGACTGCTCCTCGGATGCTGAACTATGTGTAACCCACCAAGGGGCAGGGGTGAAAGCTAGCTGGCATTTCGGTGCCATCATGATCTGCAACGTTAATGAACATTAATCAATATAACATGTTGAACAATAATATTAGTATAGCATCAATAAATAGTCTCTAATATGTACACTAATCAATTGACGGGTCTATCGTTATGTAATACAATAAATAAAAGCAACATGGTATAAACATCCAGAAAATGTTATGCAATAAATTTTACAACATGAATTATATTCATAAATAATTAAGGATGAGCAACAGTCGTAGATCTGATCTCTTACACGAATCTTGGTGTTAATCCAAAAATCTGAAAGAAGAATAAAGTAGATGATGGTGGCACCTTAGGGCTTAAAGTTAGAACCTTAGAAAGACATATCAAATTCTATTCGCTCGAAAGCCGAGCCAGCTCCATGCCTGAGACAGCCGGCTCCATGCTTGAGACAGCCGGCTCCATGCTTGAGATATCCGATTAGGGTCCTCCCCTAGTCGACTCGATTATGGCCCAAGCTAGCTTGGCTGCATATCCAAGTTGGCTCGATTGTGTGCCATCCCCTCGATCACTCCCTCTCTTCCTCTCTCAATCTCTCTCATCAGCGACGGCGTCGATGCCGAACCCCTCCCTCCTAGCTTTTCCATCTCTCGATCTTCCTCTCCCCCTCTCTCGATCTTCCTCATCAATGAGGTCGGATCCCATCCCTCCCTCTCTCACTCTCTTGATCTCCCTTATCGGTAAGGCCGGACCCCATCCCTCCCAGTGATGCCGACGAGGTTGGACCCCCTCCCTCCCTCTCTCGCTCTCTCGATCTCCCACTCTCCCTCTCTCGATCTCTCTCACTAGCGAGGCCAGACCCCCTCCCTTCCAATGATGGTGGCGAGGTTGGACCCCCTCCCTCCCAATGATGGTGGCGAGGCCAGATCCCTCCCTTCCTCTCTCAAGTATAGATCCATCGGGTATTCGGATTCGGATTCGATATCAGTAATTAAAATTGGCTCCAGATTTGAATATCCAGGTTTTGATCCAAACCCAACCCATCTGGTATCAGTAATTAAAATTTTGTGAGCTTTTGAGAGGTGTCTCGGCATCACAAATCTTCCACTTTTCTTTTGATATTTTGGAGTATCCATGTTTCGAAGAAGAAAGCATTGGATCAACCGTCAAAGAGAGATCAGCATAGTGCTAGTATACTATGCTGATTTCCTACATCAGGATCTCTGATCATGTTCGTGGGCTCGTGCGGATGACTTCTAGAGGTCGGATGCATGTGCAGCTCATGGCTTCATCCTCAAGTCCGGATCAGTAAGTTAGAACATGTAACTTGCTTAGGTAATAGATCTGATCTATTAACTTCATACATGCATTTGATATAGTGTAGATCTAGGTTGATTTGATCAATCTTTTCTTTCTTATTTGATTTTAATTTCTAATTTAATATCATACCATGATTATGTAATAGATCTGAGATCTAGATTTTTACATATTTATTTAAATAAATATTTAATTTATTTAAGTCTTCTACTGTATGACCTTGAAAAAGTTTCAAGATCTATCTGTGAAATTCTAGATCTGGTTCCTTCACCTAACGTATCCCTATAGCCTATTAGGGATAGGAGGAGAACCTCACCCTAACATGAGCAAAGTCGAAGGTCTCGTTAGATTAAGATAAGATGATGGAAGAGGCCCTGCCAACAGCCCTAATATGCTCCTACAGTCTGTTACGAACAGGAGAAGAACCTCATCCTAACGTGAGCAAAGTTGAAGGCCTCATTAAATTAAGACGAGGTGATGGGAGAGACCTTGCCAATGGCCCTACGGTGCCCCTATAGCCCATTAGGAATAGGAGGAGAACGTCATCCCAACGTGAGCAAAGTCGAAGGCCTTGTTAAATGAAGACGAGATGGGGGGAGAAGGTCTACCAATGGCCATAACGCACCCCTGCAAACCATGTTAGGAATAGAAGAAAATCCTCATCCTAACATGACCAAAAGCTAGGACCTCGTTGACCAAAGACGAGGGAAAAAGAGAAGCTCAGCAACCCTTACACGTTTTCTTTCTACGACTACATGGTTATGCCAAACATAAAAAGGACCCTATCTTGGTTCGTAGAAGAGACCTCGGCTCGACATCCACAGCAAGCATCATGTTAGAAGATAGCACAGAGACATACAAAGTAAAGAAGGTAAAGCCACGAACAAACCTCAAGTCCATATGAAACAAAAATAACAAAAAGGTAGCATTTCATTATAAGAATAAGGTCTTTACAAGTGAAGCGCGGGTCAGCACAATCAATTACACTAAAAAAAAGTATATATATAATAAAATAAAAATAAATATATAGAAGAAAGAAAGGGGAAGGGCCGTCAAAATCCTAAGAAGAAGGGCTAGACTCTTCAGACTTTGGACTGGTGGCCATTACCAAAGATTCCTTAAGATGATTGACCTCCTCCTCGAGCTCCCTCTGCCTCATCATATTATCATGGAACATCCTATCGGCTCAATGGTAGTTCTCTTCTAACTCTCGCAGCCTCCTTCTTAGGACCTCGAACTCGGCCTCCGCATCTTTGGTAGCTTGACTCTCACAAGTCAGCTCGAGCTTTAGCTATTGTACCTCAGCCTTTTTCACACCAACTGACTCCCAGGGCTCACCAATGGTCCTCCTCAAGGAGGCGACCTCCTTGGCCTCCCTGCTTATACCAGCTCGAAAGCCATCATCAAGTTGCCGCTAAAGTCAGGCTACTTTGTTGTTGGAGGCACGAAGCTTTTGTTCTAACATGGACATCCTGCCACCCCAGCCCAGTTGGTAAGTCTCATATGTGAGCTCGACGTCGTGCAGCTGCTTTTGAAGTACAGAGAACCTCATCGACCAGTTCCACTCAAATCATGTCTTATCGGAGGACCACGGTGAGCTCCCCTCTAGAAGTTGAATTTTCTCCTTCGCCGCCTTGAGTTGAGTCTCGAGGGAGCCGATCTTCACCGTCAATGCCTAGGATTTATCACTTGCATTCTTTCAAAGTTTAGCCAGCTCCCTTTCGAAGCTCCCCTTCTAAATGCTGAAACTAGTGGAGTCCTTCATGTGCATGTTCTGGAGGTGAGTGACCTCTTTGGTTGCCTCCGAAGCATTCTTCTACGAAGCTTGATGGTCATTCTCTATCTTGTTTAACTTCCTCTTCAGCAAATGGACTTGCTTCTTCAGGCCTTTTATTAAGGATTTCAGGAGAATCCCCTGAGGTAGCGGGTCAGCATTGATAGGAGACTACATTCAAGGTATGAAAAATGGTCAATGGTATAGATAAAAAAAAATTTAGAAATGCACTTTCATGTAATCGAGAATTTTAAGTACAAAGCAAAAAAAAAAGAAAAAAAGTAAAATATACAACTACTCGAGGATTTCAACCTCGAAAGGGGTGATGGAAGATAGAGCCAGAGTGCTCTCGACTGCCTTAGGTGCCAAAACAGGCTCGGGTGTTTCTACGGTAGGTTCGAACAGACTGGATGCAAGCTCGGTGAAGGAAGGATCGACTATGGCATCGGATGGTCTGCCTCTATGTCGTCATCCTCCTCCAAAAATCTAAGGTCGAGTTTGGAGAACCTCCAAGCCACCCTACCTTCGTAGAGCTCAAAACCCTTGATGAACGCCTCCTGGCCGAATTCGACGTTCAGGTTCCTTATCTCGGAAGAAGCCTTGAACTCTTCCACGGCCTGGGTCAATGCCTCCGAGACCGACTTCACCATTCGAGTCTCTAGTTTGGTGACCTTATTCTCTACTTCCTTCTTTCTCTCCTCCTCCAGGGCTAGTGCGGCCTTGAGTCCAACCGAGATGAACTCCTCTTTCCAAAGTGCACCCTAGAGACTCTCGATGTCCACCACCTTCTCCTCTATAAGGTGCTTGACCTCAGCGATCCTCTCCTGAAGATGGCAGATCTCGACTTGAAGGTCCCCCTAGACCTTCTGTGCTTCCGCCTCCTGACGGCGTGCCCTCTTGATGTAGGCGAGCATCTGGTGATCCAACTGCAATAAATGATTGATGTTGAAAATAAAAGGAGAAAGAGAAGAAAAGAGACGAGTAGAAGGGTCGAGTGATGGAGTAGTTACCTTGAGGATGATTCCAAGAGAACTCCAAACGAGCTACAGTGGGTCAAGGTTGGCCATATGGTCCACCACCTCTAGCATGGTGAACCTGTTGATTAGATCCCGGATGATCTCCGAATTGCCAAAGGGATCCTCCCCTCATTCATCGCTGTTGCCATTCGGCCTGCTAAGGTGAGCCTTGCAGGACGTCTTGGCAATAGCTTTCTTCTTTTTCTTTCCTTCCTCTATCTTTTCCTCGGTAGTGGGCTCCAAAGCTCGATCCTCGTTGGAAGGAACTGAGGGCATGGGAGGCATGGAGCCTGTGCTAGTGGTGCCAACATCGACAGTTAAGGTAACTTTGGCACTGGTGATGACCTTAGGCACAATGGCAGTGGAGGTAGCTACCATGGAGCTGGAAGCGCTGACCTTCATCCTCTTCGAGCTATCACTTGATGCCTTCTCTTTCCTCTTCTTGGTGTAAAGTCCTTTGGTAAGCATTTTGGTGGCTTTGATATCCATTTCTATAATAGAAAAAGAAGTGCGGTCAGTGGCAATACACATGTACAAAACCGTGTGAATTTGAAAAGCAAAAGATGTACCAGTAGGGTCAAGGAGACTCATACCCAGGTTGAACAAGGTCTGTTCTCTTAGAAGGATGGGAAGGAGAGGAGTTCGATATGTTTTGAGTTTATTAGAGAAATCAAGGTCAGCTCTATCTAAGCTAGGAGCTTGATGAACTGACTCTCTAATATAACCCCAAGGAGGAAGACCTAAGAGCAGGATCAGACAATGCACAAAAAAGTACCTTTTCTTCTAGCTATGAATGGAAGAAGGGGCACCTTTTAATTACCCCTTCTTGTCGAACTGGAAAAAAAGTACCACCAGTCCTTCATGGAAGGATGGTGCTTGAAGGTGTAGAAATTCCTAAAGAGTGAAATGATCAGCTGGACCTCGATCAGTTGACAGAGGGAAAGGAAATCAATGACAAATCGAAAGAAGTTCGGTACGATAGATATGAAAGAGATGTTCAAAAATCAGAAGAGGACAACTACAAAAGGGGGCAGTGGGAGCCTAAGCCCGATAGACAAAGTTTCTAAATACAAACAAAATCAACCGATCGGAGGATAGCTGACTTGGTCATCAGAGGTAGGAAGTTCAAGGTCATATTTCAGAGGGATTCCATATTGGATTCGGATTAGAAAAAGATCATCCAGAGTAAGAACGGATGGGATGGTATCTGGAACGAAGGACGAGTGAAACATGCTCCTAGGTTCTACCTCGATCGGGGGTGCAAGATTAAGGAAGGTTGGTCTAGGTGAGCCCCAAGAACTAATGAAGTGGGAGGTTTTGGAAGACATTCGGATCGAAATTAGATCCTAAGAAAATCTCCAAAAAAAAAGAAGAAATGCAGGGCAAATGTTGCGATCAAGAAATTCGGAGAGCAAGAAGCTAGAAAGAAAAAGCATGAATAATCTAAGAGAAGGGTTAGAAAACTGACCTAAGCTATTTGGAGAGAACGAAAGGATGATGGATGCGATGAGAATCAGTCAAAAGGGTGTTTGAAGCTCAGGAAGGCGAGGGAGGAGGCCAAAACCCTTGGCAAGAAGATGAATGGGAACCGAAGGAAGGAGAAGACTCAGGCAAGAATTGCTTCCGGATGAGAGGAGAAGGCCTTAAATAGCTAGAGGTAATCCGAGATGGTTATGATTGTGGATCGACTTTAGTCGATCAGCATGCGCCGTGTGTCCCACTCATCATGATAGAAGAGTGGCGACGGACGAAGTCTTTATGGTGCCGTACCTAGGGCAATATTTTGGTGGGAGATTTGAAGGACTGTCTTTTCAAACTCATTTCAGACTTAGAAAGCTTCGGTGCCAATGTGGTAAACACCAAAATATCTCATTCTGATAAGCGCAAAAATCCAAGATTGAACTTCGGCAATCATCTTTTTTCTCCCTTCCTTCGAATTTCGAACTCAGGAGTAGGGGACTATTGTTGGGGATAAATTCCACTTCCATCGAAGTCCAATCTGATGCTTAGCCTAATGTAACTAGTAATCGCAAAAGAACTTCGATTGCAAATTCTTCCTCTTGGAACCTCTCCAACAGTCGAGTTTCTTTCGGACCTCTCCAGCAGTCGAGCTCCCTCCAGACCCCTCCAGCAGTCGAGCTTCTTTCAGACCCCTCCAGCAGTCGAGCTCCTTTCAGATCCCTTCAGCAGTTGAGCTCCTTCCGAACTTCGTCTTCAATTGGATCCCTCCATCAGACAAACTTTTCTTCAGGTCTCTCCTCCTGTGGATCTACATGCAGATTCCTCCAATAGATCTACTTTTGGATCCCATGAGTAGATCCATGTTCGGACATCTCTGACAGACTTCCTTCAAAGACTCCTCTAATCGCATGACTCTAGAACCCCTCCTGGCCAAACTTTCGACAGTCGTCCAGAAAGATCTCCCCTTGAATTCGGCTCCATACACAACACGAATCAACTCACACATAGACTGCCTTAGAGGAGTCAAACTCCTCTGAAATTGATATAACTCAAAGTTCTTCACCAACCGATGTCTAACCCATCCGAACTTCAACTATTAAATCCCAATAGATTAGCAAGTCATGATAATGGACACCACTCTTGATTGGCAAGTTGCGACAACTGACGCCATCCTCTGTAACAAACTTTGTATGGCTTGAGCGGCCCACTACCAGACGATTATGGCATCACTATTAGTTTATTATAGGCTTCGTCTATAAAAGGGACCCTCTAGATACATTTTCTCTAAACTCTCTTCTTCTTCTCAAGATTCTGCAACTTTCTTAACTGAACACTTCATTTCTGTTGGCCGAAAGAGCTGACTTGATCATCGAAGAGTCTTGCCGAAGCTGCCACCCCCAACTCTGGACGAGACTTATTTTGGAGGTCACCGATGGTGACATCATCTTCTCCGACTTCAGTACTTCTCTAGCAACAATCACATTTTGCACCAACACTCGCCATTTACCTATGGGTGAGCTACTGATATGAAATGATGGAAGATATTTAGATTTTCACAAAACTTAGCAAACTTTACTTTTGTAAACTAGCATCCATTATCAATAATGAGAGTCCAAGGTAGGCCGAATCTATAAACTATTGACTTCTAGATGAAGTTCTATACTTTAGCTTCACTAATCTTTGCCAAGGGTTCGGCCTTGACCCATTTGGTAAAGTAGTCTATGGTCACTACAAGAAATATTTCCTGTCGGATGCCATGAAAAAGGGCCCAAGTTGATGGAAAATATGCAGGGTTTCATACATGAATTTCGAAAACTTTTTTAAAATTAACGCAGCGGAACATACAGTTTAAACTATTTAATCTATAAATGCATGTAATCAAATTACTAAACCCTACAACTAGGACCTATAACATGTCATAATGCATTGTAAATTTGAAACTATAAGGGTTTGATATTGATCAAATCAATACCCTAGATCTAGAACAATTCTAGATCTGAAATTTAGATCATATCTAGGTGAGAGGAGAGATCAAATCTCTTACCTTGCACGGATCAAAAAATCTATGGTTGACTTTTATTATTGCCTTTAGATCCGTACACGCATCCGACCTCTATAGAAAATCCACACGAGATTACAACAAAATCAGAGGTTCGTCGAATGAAGATCCGCTCGAAGTGCTAGCTTCTCGTGGATTCCTCCAGATAGTTAATCTAAATTTATTCTTCGAATCTCTTGGACATTCTAAGAGATGAAGAATAAGAGAAGAATTAGGGGAGAAATTCAACCTTTGAATCTTCAATAAATCATAAATAAAATACATTAGAAAATGATCCAAAGAGAAGATAAATCTTCTCTTTCAGGACATCAATGACTGATGTCTCGTTGATGTCCTGAAAACATCCGTATGTTAGGACAAAGGGAAGACATTCTCCCCTAGGCTTTTCTCATATTCTTAGATCTTACACACTCTGATTTTTCTCATAGAAAAATTACACAAAATATAGAGAAGAAGGGTTCTCAAAGAAACCCTAAGAGAAGACCATCTTCTCTTTTTATTCTCTCATCAAGATATGATCAGATCATGTCCGAAATTGATCTTCATGCCCCAACATCTGGGAGCATAGATCTCCATGCCCTCATCATCTATCTTTCGCTCTCTCTCTCTCTCAGATTTTTATCATATAAAAATAGATCAATAATAAAGGATAAAGATTTTTAAATAAAATCATAAGAGAAGACAATCTTGTCTCTTACCTTGTCTCTTTAAGACATCAACCTTTGATGTCATAATTGAAGGATTTTCTCCAAGAAGTTTGGCGCCATCATCCCTCATGCCATTCTCCTCTTTCTCCTCTTTCTTTTTCATGGAACACTAGAATTTTTTGATGCCCTCCTCTTATCTAGTAGGAGATGCCACAAAATAAGGGAGACTAGGTCAAAATGACCTAGTCAAACAAGGAAGTAATGGGGCATCCAACTCTTGGATGCCCCTTACCCTATTTTTCCTATGTGGAGATTGGGAAACCATGCACAAAATGAGAGAAAAGTGGTGACAAAAAACAAATATGGCATGGAGAAAAATGGCACAAGAGGGAAAGAGGAGTTTTGGTCAAGAGGGACTCTTTCAAAAGGAAACAAACCCAAACCACTTTGCAAAAAGGGTCAAATCAGATTTGATTCAAATTAAACTAGATATGGGGAATGGAAAATCAATCTTAAGCTTGGAAATCATAGAAGAAATCTAAAAATAAAATTAGGTGGGTGTTGGAGATAATTTGCGCAAGGAAGGAAATAAGGAATCCTAGTCTAACTAGGATTCTCATGTATTGACTAGGTCAAACTAATTTTTTATTTAATTAGAATAAGATTAATGTAAGCCTAATTATGGATGATCATAGTCTAACTAGGAACATAATAAAATTAAGTTTAAACCATATTTAAATCTGATTTAAATCCTAACTCAATTATGAATTAGGTGCACTCAAATCCTAGTCCAACTAGGAATTATTTTTCTCTTGCAATTGGCTTATCCAATAAACCAATTAAACTTAATCTAATTAAGTCCAAACTAATTTTAATTGAATCTAATATAATTAGACTTGATCTCAGCTCGATTGACTCAATCAAATTGAATCAATTAGCAATCTAATTGCTAATCGATCCTCCTACAATACTTGCATTAGATCAAACATCAATTGCATTGAATGATTGACCTTAGAACAATTCTCAATCATCAATTAACTATTTGATTAAGTTTCAACCTCTTATGTGTGTAACCTTATAGGTTCGAACCTCAGTCGGTAGCATAGGAACTAATTCTTATACCAGTCGAAGTAACCATCTAGCAATGGTTTTCGACGTCTGGATAGGTCAAATGTATGCAAAGCAATATTCTTAAAACCTTGGACCATGGTTATCATATAATTCATTCCTTTGACCAATAATGCTCAAGATGACTTCGAGTACGCTATCAACACTCATACAAGTCATCTCTACTATGTCTCAAAATTTTGCAAATCTCGTGACTCCTCACAAAGATTACCTAGGCCTAGGCTTTGCTAAATTGAAACACAACAAGACATTCTCTTTCCTGAAGCTAATCAGGAGTGGTCAATCCCATCTTGACTCACACACCAACTTCATAAGTACTTGACTATACCCAAAAATCCTTTCGGAACCTATATTAGAAATACAGGTAGTCCGACATCAAAGTACAGTGAGTTGCTTGTAAGTCACCATGATGATCTCAGATCAGAGGGACACTTATACCCATTAGCCTTAGCTAGCTACTCTTGATAGTAGAGTGCTACATTGGTCATGTTTAGTACAGATGTACTCCTACATCTCATCTGGATGCCATACCAGTGTCTTCACACCACTTGATTATGAGGATAACCAATGCATATGGCATACGGCGATCTATACTCGAAAAGTTATCGTCCTTATTAATAACTTATCATTTGATCATGAACAATTTAAGAACCATCCAATAAATCCTTCTTTATTGATTGATTATGTTTCTAAGGACTTCATCATAATTTAGGAGTTCATTTAAGGAAGATAGAACTTTTATGATGAACCAGCCAAATAACTATTATCATTAGATAATTCATATACTAATTCCAATCATCTACCACATAGATGATTGGCTTTAGAACACATTTTCCAACATAAGTATGTCCATCCACCACTATGCAAATGACCATAGAGTGCTTAAAGGTGCAAGCTGAGAAGTTGGCTATCTTTGAATGTTGGCATTCCTTTGACATCGGTCACATTTTCTCACATATTCTATGGCATCTTGATGCATAGTCGGCCAATAATATCCCTACCAAAGTAATTTATATGACAGAGATCTGGCTCCTAGATGGTTTTCACATATTCCTTCATAAACTTTCTTCACTGCATAATTGGCTTTGAAAGGTCGGAGACATTTGAGGAGTGGCAAGAAATACGATTTCTTGTACAACTTATCTTCATGTAAAACATAGCGGGAGGCTTGATTTTCCAACTTTTGAGCTTCTTTAGGATCTCTAGGGAGACTGCCATCTTTGAGATACAAGATCAATAGATTGATGCAACTAGGCTCATGGTTGACCTACATTATAGTTTAGGATTCTTTCGAACTTAGATGTTGCAGAACTTCAAAGAAGACCTCCTTCGATAGTTCATTTAAAGCCAATATAGCCAATTTGGATAGAAGGTCGGCCCTAATATTTTCTGCTCTTAGGATTTATTGAACATCAAAGCTACTGAAGGCCAAAATTAAACTCTTCACTTTATCCAAGTACCTTTTCATACTTTTCTCTCAAGCTTCATAAGTACCACTGACTTGCCCCACTACCAATTGCAAATCACTATAGACTTTCACTCGATCTACTTTCATTTCTTTGGCTATCCTTAATCCTGCAATTAAAGTTTCATACTCTGCTCTATTATTCATTGTAGGGAACTTAAAGCATAGTGCATATTCAACAACAACTCCTTGCGAGTTGATTAGAATCAAGCCTACGCCTGCCTTAAAGGCATTACACAAACCATCGACATATATGGCCCAAAAGTCTTCAGGAAGATCTGCTCTTTCTTTAAGGGATTTTGGCTATAAATTGGAAGTGTCAACTTGCTGTTCAGGTTTGGCTAGGTTTGGAATGGTACATTCTACCATAAAATCAACTAGTATTTGGGCTTTGATTGATGACTGAGATAAGAACTTGATATCAAACTCGGTGAGCTCAATTATCTACTTTGCTATTCTTCTGGAGGTGTCAGATTGGTGAAGAACTACTTTGATGGATTGATCGGTAAGAAGTGTGACCGTGTGCCTCCTAAAAATAAGATCGAAACTTTCTGGCTGCAATCAATAAAGCATAAGTTAGCTTTTTTCAATTTTGTATACCTTATCTTTGCATCCCTCAAAACTCGACTTATGTAGTAGATCGACTTTTGAATTCTTGCTTTCTCCTTTATTAGGATAGCCCCAATAGTAGTGGAAGTTACAGCTAGGTACAGGAATAATTCTTCGTCAAGTTCAAACTTGGTAAGGAGGAGAGGTGAGCTGAGGTAGTTCTTCAATTTCTCAAAGTCTCATTGGTATTCAGGAGTCCACCAGAAGTTCTTTGACTGCTTGAAGACCTAAAAGAAGGGCATTGATAAGCATCATAAATTCATCAATAAAAATATTAATTTATTAATTAATTTATATTAATTTTTAAAAATTATTAATCAATTTATATATAATTTTTAAAAAATTCATATTTTTATTAATTAAAAAATTAATTAAAAAATAATAAAAAAAATAAAAATTTAAAAATAAAATTTTATTATCAATAGAAAGAGCTCATTTTTTTTATCACAACGAAATAAATTTTAAGTAAAACAGAGCTAAAATGGAAAAGATATAAATTTTTAAAAATATAAAATAAATAAAAATTAAATAAAAAAAGAAAATGGCTCAGCCGGCTCTGCAAGCCGAGCCACCAAGCCAAGCCGAGCCACCAAGCCATCAAAGCCGACTTAGCCGTTGAAGCCATCAGTCGGTCCACGATCCAGGCGTGGACCGCCAGCTCAGCAAAATCTGGCGAATCAGAGCTTGCCACGTGGTGGACCTAGACCCCTAAAGGGTCTACAAAAATTTATCATGGCTCACAAGGGTAATTTAGTCTTTTCGCTCGACAACAGAGGTGCTGATTGGTTGCGGCGTGTGGTGCGGCCGGTCCACGCGGTCCATGGGAACAGTAATTGCGCGATCGGACGGATGTGGTTGTTTGTGGTCAGGATCGGACGGTTGTGGTTGCTTCTGAATTTTATTCAGCTACAGACATCATGCGGATCACCATCAGATGGTAGCGCTCGATCCAAGCAATGATCCGATGGTCCAGAAAGCTCCCGACGGTGATCAAACTCTCAGGCGCGTGATTTGCGGCTAGATTTCCTCCATCAAGCGTGATCCAATGGCTAGAATTTAATCCGACCCGATCTGAGCTGATCTGCATCCGATTTTGATGATTTGGACCATTGGATTCCTATTGAATGGATGAATTTTATCAGATTTATCAGAGACATATCAGAGCTATTTTAATTTGAATTTTATTGAGATTTTGATGATTATAAAGGTCATTAGTCCCACATTGCCTAGAAGCAAACTTTCCAACCCTCCTAGCTCTATAAAAAGGACCCCAAGCCTCCAAAAATCAATATCTCCGATCAAGGTGAAGCTTTGGTACAGGGCGAAGCCAGGCTATGGGTTAAAGGCTGCTTCGAAGCAATGGGTGCCGAGAAGAAGAGCCGAGCTTCTACACCATCTTTCTGCCAATGCCGATCTAAGATCAGAGATCAGGCTATTTTATTCTTTTTAAATTTTATGTATTTAAATTTTAAAATTTTAATTAATAAAAATTTTATTTTTTGCACTTTAATTTCTTACTTTTTATTTTTATTGCAATTTAATTTCTGCACTTTAAATTATTGCTTTGCAAGTAGATGCTAAGATCTAATTAGTAGATCTTAGTACCAAGTTTAAATTCCTGCATCTTTTAATTTTCATTTTTTTATTTTCCGACTTCACTTTTGATCCCAAAACTCTTCTTTTTTTCTTTTTCTTTTAAAAATCAAAGATTTCAAATCTAAAATACTACCTTCCCTGTGGATTCGACCCGACTCACTGCTATCTACGCAATTTCAATGATTTTAAGAAGTTTAAACTGATAAACACGCTTAACGACAACATCGCGTTCCTATCAGGCATTCTCGAAATTGATTCAGAGCTACGACCTTTCCTTTTTGTTTTCATTAGGACATCTAGATGGCTCGAAGAAAAATCCTGATTTTCCAACCAGGTTCGTTCAGATCTGATCGATCAAGAGATATATTTCAAAAATTTTTTTTCTTTGATCCTAATCAGATCTGAGATATTTTAGATCTAATTATTATTATTTTAATAATTAAAATAAAATTAGATAAATTAAATCAAATTTAATTTACCTTGATGTAGGGTAATCCTATTACCCGTTGATGATCCTGTAAGCAGCGGAAGGTTCTGGATCTAGCCACGCAAGTGCCTGGCCTCTATCCGATATCCACTCAGGCTGGATCTGGAGATCCTCTTCTTCTCTATCATGTCTCCAAAAATTAGATCTGGATCTGATCTGGAGGATCTTCAAAACTCCTTTCGAAGATCAGCAGTTGTCCTTTGCAGCAGCGCAGCCTTCTAGCTTTCAGTCGCCTTTCTCTCATCTGAATTGCACCAACCAAGGATCCCAAACACCTTTGGGCATGGAGAGGAGAGGGAGAAGTTGGCATGGAGGAGGAAGAGGGAGGAGCCTTGGGCATGGGGAATTTTCTCAATCAGATTAGATTATTTTTTGAGTTGGGCGCAGGGTCTTATTTATAGACTATCTGTGATCCAACTCCTCTTCTTCCCAACCAATCACAACCCTTTGTGAAATCAGATCTAAATCTGATTGGTGGGAATAGAGTCCCCTGGATTCCTCCTTAGATGGTGCCTAAGACCAGTCAAAGTTGGTTCTTAGGAGAACTCTAATTGAAATCCAAAAAGGAGATGGAGTCCCTATCCAACAGGGACTCCTGGCGCCTCCAACTTGGGCACACGCCAAGGGTGGCGTGCGCCCTCCTCCTTGCCAGGTTCTGGTAGGGGGACAAGGCCCCCACCAGCTCTCCAATAGGTGCATGACACGTGGACAGAAGTCAAAGTGTCAATGGTCAACATTTGACCAGTCAAAGGTCAGACTTTTGACCAAAGTCAAAGAACGAGAAATGGCAGGTGACCAAAAATGGTAGGTAATGTCTTACAAAATAAGACAACCTTTTCTGACTTGGACAACCTCCAGTCAGACCATATGAAGGCCTCTGATTGAGCACAAACTCCTTTGGCTCAGTCAGGACAACTTATTTATGATAGTAAAAGAAGAACGTTAGGTTCAATCGAGTGCTAGCACGATTTTCTTGAACCTAATTGAATCTCATTCAGATCAATTGAACTAGATCAGTTCAATTGATGATCACCAGATTCAAACCCTTGTTTGTGTGACCCAGTTAGGTTCAGTTCTGTATGGTAATGGGATATGTCATGATCTCTATCATCGACATCATCGAAACTCCTTTCGATGGATCAGAACTCTTCTGATTCGAACAGCTAGAATGATCGATCATCTAAATCATTCTAATTGCTCCCAAAATCCACCAGTGACACCTAGCAGTATATGGTGGCAACCCATCAGAGCTGAATGCGAACCTCTTGGTGCAGCTACCTGTGTGATTAAGTTCTTCTATCTTGAGCCCCGATCAGATTAGGGTTAAGGTGAACTCGTCAAACCCTAGTCTCTGTCATATGATGTAATCATTCGATTCAAGTCCGATGTGAAAATCTAAATAGAAACTCTTTCTATTATTTCACTCTGCCATGGCCATGGGCTTCTGGACTTGATTCTCATGATCATCATAGGGCTGCTCCTCTACCACCGAGGTAGATAGATTCCATCTTGATGCTATCCAGTTCCTACAATGAACATGCTATAGCCAACATACACCTCAGGGTTCCATATGGCTAGGAGACCGAGTAATGGTGTAGTCAAACTATAACACCCTCAAGGTGAACTGCCGATGCACCTCAGGTCAAAGAACCAGACACACTACTGCAGCATCGAGTCAGTCATTGACGAGAAGGTAGACTTCCTAATGACTACTCGAGGTGGTCACGCTCAGTGCCCTCGTTCTCTAACGAGTACCTGTACTCTCGCTCCGGTGTCTCCACACCGTAGACTCAAGACTCATCTACTAAAGAGAGGCGATTGTACACCAACCTTCCGGATCAATCACCATCCTCGTGATGATCCTATGGTCGGAAGCATTTTATGAGTTAATAATGATTATTCATGTCTTAAATTTTCAACTCTTGAAAATATGAATTATCATTACCATTAACTCAAAGGATGTATCACAGACACTAAATACACATATGTGATAGAAAATAACCCATTTTATTGATTTTAGTCAAAATTATAATTTTGCCCCTAGAAGTGTATTACAAGTGTCAGCCAATTCTGGCTTCTAGGGCACATATATCTAACAATATTGTGCAAAGAAGCAAATGATTAACGGTTGGATACTACATAGAATCCAAAATTTAATTAAGAATTAAGATTATAAAATTAATTAGGTCTAAAAATTATGAATTTTTAGATCTAAGACATCATCAGAAAATTAGATTCGGGCTTGGATAGCTCAATTAGGTCAAGCGGTTGATCAAATTGAATCAAGAGTTGGTTAGGTGGGATCAAAGAAAGCTTAAAATTGATCAGCCTAATAGGATTAAGTCTGGGTCAAGATTGAATTACATTGAGATGTGACTCGATGAAGTCAAGACCTAATTTGGCTCTATGGTTCAAGCCTAGATTTTAGGCTAATCTGATTGGTTTTGATTCGATAATTTCGTGTCTAAGGTAAGTCTGGCAGATACGACGGAATGATTTTTAATTGAAAGCTACTCGACCTGAATGCATTCATGTCGAGTTAATGACATATCCTTTCTACCGATCTTACTTACCTGGCCATTTGTATTGATTCAGTTCTGATTTGAGATGACTAATAATTCGAGCCAACCCATGCCACTAGGTTAGTCATGTTAGATATATGTGCCCTAGAAGCAAGAATTGGCTGACACTTGTAATAATACACTTCTAGGGGCAAAATTATAATTTTGGCTAAAAGCAATAAATGGGTTATTTTCTATCACATATGTGTATTTAGTGTTTGTGATACATCCTTTGAGTTAATGGCAATGATAATTCATGTTTTCAAGAGTTGAAAATTTAAGACATGAATAATCATTATTAACTCATAAATTGCTCCCGACCATAGGATCATCACGAGGATGGTGATTGATCCGAAAGGTTGGTGTACAATCGCTTCTCTTCAGTAGATGAGTCTTAAGTCTACGGTGTGGAGACACCGAAGCGAGAGTACAGGTACTCGTTAGAGAACGAGGGCACTGAGCGTGACCACCTCGAGTAGTCATTAGGGAGTCTACCTTCTCATCAATGACTGACTCGATGCTGCAGTAGTGTGTCTGATTCTTTGACCTGAGGTGCATCGACAGTTCACCTTGAGGGTGTTATAGTTTGACTACACCATTACTCGGTCTCCTAGCCATATGGAACCCTGAGGTGTATGTTGGCTATGACATGTTCATTGTAGGAACTGGATGACATCAAGATGGAATCTATCTACCTCGGTGGTAGAGGAGCAGCCCTATGATGATCATGAGAATCAAGTCCAGAAATCCATGGCCATGGTAGAGTGAAATAATAGAAAGAGTTTCTATTTAGATTTTCACGTTGGACTTGAATCGAATGATTACATCATATGACAGAGACTAGGGTTTGACGAGTTTACCTTAACCCTAATCTGATCGGGGCTCAAGATAGAAGGACTGAATCACACAGGTAGCTGCACCAAGAGGTTCGCATTCAGCTCTGATGGGTTGCCACCATATACTACTAGGTGTCACTGGTGGATTTTGGGAGCAATTAGAATGATTTAGATGATCGATCATTCTAGCTGTTCGAATCAGAAGAGTTCTGATCCATCGAAAGGAGTTTCGATGATGTCGATGATGGAGATCATGACATATCCCATTATCATACAGAACTGAACCTAACTAGGTCACACAAATAAGGGTTTGAATCTGGTGATCATCAATTGAACTGATCTAGTTCAATTGATCTGAATGAGATTCAATTAGATTCAAGGAAATCGTGCTAGCACTCGATTGAACCTAACGTTCTTCTTTTGCTATCATAAATAAGTTGTCCTGTCTGAGCCAAAGGAGTTTGTGCTCAATTAGAGGCCTTCATATGGTCTGACTGGAGGTTGTCCAAGTCAGAAAAGGTTGTCTTATTTGTAAGACATTACCTGCCATTTTTGGTCACCTGCCATTTCTTGTTCTTTAACTTTGGTCAA
>QRFJ01003900.1:32018-56056 GCA_006176705.1 Cocos nucifera
CTGTATTTTACTTGATGATTTATTTGAAGATTCAAAGTGATTGAATTTCTCAGCCTAATTCTTCTCGCTGTGTGTCTTCATCTCTTAAAATGTCCAAAGATCGAAGAATAAAGTCTTAGCACTTCAAAACTTATTGTGAGTGGTAATCCACGAAGAAGACTGTATCGCGACCTCCGTCTGCGAGCGTCTATCATTCCTCGGGCGACAACCTCTGATTGTCTGCTTTTGTCAATACTATCGCGTTGTGAGACTTTATTCTCTCACTCACAAATATAGTTAAATATCACGTGATATAGGGCTCACACTCACACACACAGCGTGTGAGTGTGTGATGTGTGGTGCAACGTAAGGAGATTTGACTTCACGACACTACTTTACACACTCTCTCTAGTGTGTGTGATGTGAGTGTGAGTGTGTGAGTGTGTCACACCTTATAGTTTATCAAATTTACAAATGCACTTATGACAGTGTTATAGGGGCCTACCCGTGTGTGTCTTAGTCAATTGATTCTACATCGCATATCTAATATATTCGCTATTTTACAACAGAGATATATATCTCGCAACTCTCACTGGAGTGATAAGTTATATAAGTGCGAGCCTTGGGCCCTTTTTCACTGGCATCCGACAGAAATATTTCTTTTGTAGTGACCATAGACTACTTTACCACAATGGGTCCAAGGCCAAACCCTTGGGCAATAGATTTAGTAAGCTAAAGTATAGAAACTTCATCTAGAAGTCAAAAGTTTTTATAGATTTCGCCGACCTTGGACTCTCTTTATTGATAATGCATGTGAGTTTACAAAAGTAAAGTTGCTAAGTTGGAGTGAAAATCTAAAATCAACATCTTCCACCTCGTGAGTATCCAGTAGTTCTCCACCATAAGCGTACAATGGCGACGTGTTATGGTCCCAAAATGTGAGTGTTGCTAGAAGATAGCTTACTGCAAGTTCGGAGAAGCACTGACTGTCACATCGTGACCTCCAAAATAAGTCTCGTCAGAGTTGGACCAGTCGGCCAGCTTCGGCAACACTCTTCGATGCATGCAGTCCACGCTCTTTGGCCAAACAGAAATGCAATGTTCAGTTAAGAAAGTTGCAGGTAATCTGGAGAAGAAGAAGAGGAGTTTCAGAAGAAACCACATAGTATATTATATTCACAATCCTATATGATTAACAACTGAATGTAGTGATTGCGCTGAATCGCTTCTGGTATGTGGGACTCGCTTCAATCCTAAACGTTATAGATTATCAAGATAATGAACTACGAACATAATCATGTCTCAATCTCAAAGTGGAAGTGCTCCTCTCACGTCTCTCACACTCTATTGAGGCTGCACTCCTAAGAGTTGGACCGCTGTATAGTTATGTAGACATCGTGGTGAATACACTGTTGAGTGTATCATCACATTTCAGGAGGAGATTTAGGCACAGAATACTATAGTAGTGAGTATGATAATTAGTCTTTAATGAATAGCCGAATTCAAGGCGAGATCTTTCTCGGCTAGATCTGTCGCGTCACGCTCTCTGATCAACGCTCCGTGGCACGACAGGGAGTGCTCTCATTGCGTTCTTAAGAGCAGTGTGGATGGTGTTATGATATACGAAAAATAAATAATATATATATATCGAGAGAGTGATATTGGACCTTCGATCACACACCACCGCACCACACCACACCTCGCTCTCTATCAGTCACCTCAATTGACACGCACACTCCTGAATAAATGCTGAAGGGCTCTGAAAGTACATGAGGATCGACTCGCGCACACTATGACGAAGGTACTCGGCACATCTGTGGACGCCGCTCTCGCGTGTACCGGCACCCTGATGACACCGTGCTCACGCACACTCACACAGATGTCTCGACTTTCTAACTGGAATTGAGGTGTACGGTAGCACGTCCAGCCTCGATAAGCACCTCTACTCAGGAGCCAGACTCTGCGAGTGAACTCACATATCTCTACTAGCACTCACCCACCTAATACGGAGCTCACACTCTTTCGGCTTACAAGCATCAGATTTGGAAGCTTCGATGGAAGTGGAACGTTATCCCAACAAATAGGCCTACCGATCCTTGAGCTTCACGAAATTTGCGAGAAGGAGAGAAAAGCATGATTGCGCCTCGAAGTTCAGATCTTGGATTTTTGCGCTTATCAAATGAGATATTTTTCGGTCTGTTATACCACATTGAGCAGCGGAAGCTTTTCTAAGTCTGAACATAGAGTTTGAAGATAAGACAGTCCAATTCAAATCTCGCGCTCATGCTCCAAATTAGTTGCCGGTAGGTCACTGCGGCACAATAACAGAGGACTTTCGTCCAGTGCGCCACTCTTCTATCATGATGAGTGGGACACACGGGGCGCATGCTACGACTAGAAGCGATTCCTCAAATTCTAGACCGTATAATCAATAGCTCGCGTGCTGAACTCTCACTCTACTGAGTGTGTACACTGGAACGTTTCTCTCTCTCTATTTCTGCGGATAGGAAGATCTACTCTGCGTATGTAGTCCCGATTATAGCTCCCTATCTCTCCGCTCTCCTCTCTCCTCCCGTGGAGCATGCAGTGTGATAGGCCTCCTCCCTCGCCTTCCCTGCAGCTTCAAAACCCTCTTGGGACTGATTCTTCCACTACACTCTCACTCTCTCTCTCTCTGACACACTGATACGGTGAGTGCGTGTGTCTCTCTCGTGTGGGTGGAGTGTGATTCTGGATCTCATACGTTGTGGGAATCGAGAGTGGTCTCTATATCATTGCATCGTCCATTCCTCTCACTCTCTCGCTCTCTCTTCTCTCTCTTATGGAGACACTCTCTCACTCTCACAGTTTCGAATCCAATGTCTTCCATAAAAACCTGCCACTTCTATGAGTTCTTGGATGTGGTGGCGTACCAACCTTCCTTTAATCTATGCTCAATATCGGTCCGCACTCAGGTAGACCTTAGAGTGCATGTTTCACTCGTCCTTCGTTTCCAGATACCATCCCATCCGTTCTTACTCTGGATAGATCTTTTTCTCCGAGTGGAGATTCTCACAAGAGTGTGTTTTATCTATCTGTCCTACCTCATGGTCGCAGACCGTGCTATGAGCTTATCCTTGCATGTTGGGAAGGGTCTCATGTGTGCTAAACTTGAGATAACTATATCTCCTGATAGCTCACTCGTTCTCTCTCCCTCTATAGATATATACTCTGACTCTCTCTCACTGACTCGAAGCTTTCGATAGTCACTCCTCTGCTACCGAAGTGTGTTCACCTCAATCCGACGCTTTTTCTCTGAGTATCTTTCCAGATTGTTCAACTGCGTGCGCCTTGAGCCACGCTCATATATATATATATAATAGATTTCGCTAATCACTCTAAAGCGACTCGGCCTCACACTCATATTCTGGAACTGGCGACCCTCTGCCTCAATGGCTGGTACTTATCTTTTTTTGATCCTCCAGGATTCGACAAGTAGAAGGCGCAGCCGGGCTCAACTCTTCCGCCGTTCGGCTAATCTAACACAGTCTGCTCCCCTGGGCGTTTCCATTTATTACGTACGAAGGAAGAGATATCTCTACTTAGTCTTGGCTCATAGCGAAGCCTGTGTGATCTGTCGCCTACGTACGTATTGAGGTCTTGCCACTCTCCGCTTTGGTGGGTCGTATGATTTAGAAGAGTCATGCTTCATGATCAAGCTGTGAGGCTTATGATAGAGACTGGAACGGCCTTGGATTTCTCTAACCTCACTCAACTTCAAATGAATATCGATACCCTACTTCTCCTATCCCTCCTCCTTCTCAAGTGAGATCGAGTACTAGCTTACGCTGCGATCCTCGTATACAACCTATCTTGCTATCGGAGTGATTCTACACTAGTACCACACGCATACTGGGATTACACATGCTTTATGCTTTTCACAGAATTCAACGTCACTCGGTCTTTCACCAGATTGATGGTATTTGCCACCTGATCCGCACTTCTTTTTCACTATTATAGAAATGCGATTTATCCGATAAAGGCCACCAAACATGCTGTACCAAGAGGGACTCATTACACCAAGAACGAGGAAAGGAAGCATCAAGTTGATACTCGAAGAGGATGAACGGCAGCGCTTCCAGCTCCATGGTAGCTACCTCCACTGCCATTGGTGACTCGAACGGTCATTTCCAGTTGCCAAAGTTACTTCTCTAGACTGTCGATGTTAAGGCACCACTAGCTGCAGGCTTCGCCATGCCTTCCCCATGCCTTCAGTATCCTCTTCCAAACCCTGAGGATTGCAGCTTTGGAAGGCCAGACTGACGAGGGAAATAGATAGCGTGGGGCAAGCGCAAGGAAGAAGACGAATAACAGCATTGCCACAGGCACGGTCGCTAGCAACGGCTCAGCCCTAGTCAAGGCCCGCAATGCGCTCAAAACAGCGTGACGAGTACAGTGAATGATGGGAGTGAGGGAATGCCCGTTTTGGCAATTGGACGAATACGGGATCTAAAATCAACGAGTTCACCCTGGCCACACAGGTCGCACGGACCAGTATCGAGGCCAGACTATCTTGAAACCTCACTAGTAGCTAGGCTCGTTTGGCCTAGTTCGTGGAAAGTCTGATTCCTCAAAGTGTAAACTACATGTCCAGCTCCTCACTCGACCATATCTAGCTCGTTACCTCCTTTTCTTTCTTCTTTCTCTCTCCTGTTTAATTTTCAAAACAATCAATCATATTAATCTTGCTAGTTGCTTGATTTATGACGTTTGTTAAATATCACCAGATGCTGCCTACACTGCTCAAGAGGGCACGCCCGGTACAAGTCCTGAGACGGCGGAAGTTCACCAGTGCAAGGTCCTAGGTGGGACTTCAAGTCGAGCATGCTCTGCCATCATGTCACAGGAGAGGATCGCTGAGAGGTTCAACACCTTAAGAGGAGAAGGTGGTGGATCATCACGAGAGTCTCTAGCGGGTGCAACTTGGAAGAGAGGAGTTTCTATCTCGTTGTGAACCTCCCTGAAGTGGAACCGCAACGCTAAGCTCCTGATGTAGGAGCAGAAGAGAGAAGGAAGTAAGAGACATAGCGTCACCAACAACTAGAGTGATACACGAATGGTGGTAATCCAGGTCTCGGACGGCATTGCCCGGCTCGTGGAAGTAGGATATGTCAAGGGCTTCTTCCGAGATAAAGATACGGCCGTGAACGTCGAATCTCCGGGCCACGCTACGGGTCATTTCAAGGGTTTTGAAGCTCCTACACACGCATAGGGTTGCTTGGGAGGTTCTCCAAAAATCCGACCTTAGATTTTTGGCAGGACGATTGACGACAAATAGAGTCAGGCCATCCTGGAGTCGACCCGATCTAGTCCATCCTTCGCTCCTAGTCCGAGCTGTGCATCTCAGGTCTGTCCTGAATATCGAACCTACCGTAGAAACACCCGAGCCGTAGTTTTTGGCACCGTGAGAGCACTAAGTCCGCGAGAGCATCGCCTGGCTCTTATCCCTTCCAATAACCCCATTTCGAAGGTTTGAGAAATCCCTCGAGTACGTTGTCATATTTTACTTTGTTATTCTTTTTTTTATTGGCATTTGTTATCTTAAAATTCTCGGATTACATGAAAGTGCATTTCTACAAAGTTTTTTTTGATCGCATACCAGTGACACTCTTGACATCACCATTGGCAATGTAGTCTCTCCCATCCTGCAATGCTGACCCCTGTTTACCCTCAGGGATTCCTCCTGACAATCCTTAATAAAAAGGCCTGAAGAAGACAAGTGTCCATTTGCTGGAGAGAAGATTAAACAAGATTAGGAGAATGAACCATCGCAAGAGCTTCGTAAGTGCAAGTAATGCTCGGAGGCCAACCAGGAGAGTGGCTGGTTCATCCTCACCTCCAGGAAGCATGCCACAATTGAAGGTGACTCCCACTAGCCGGTTCAGGTAGTCATTATAGAAGGGAGCTTCGACAAAACGCGGAGCTGGCGGCTAAACGTTTGAAAGAATGCAGTGATAAATCCTAAGGCGATTGACCGGTGGTGAAGTATCGGGCTCCCTCGAGACTCACACTCAAGGCGCGCGAAGGAAGGAAAATCTTCACACTGTCTTAGAGGGGAGGCTCACCAGTGGTTCCTGCACGACAGCTATAGGACGATGATATGGTGAGGTGAATGGTTCGATGAGGTTTCTGCCTATGTACTTTCAATAAGCAGACCTTGCGCACGACGTCGAGCTCTCCACCATCATGAGAAAAATGCTTACCAACCTGTGGTCTAGTGCTCTTCTATTGGTGGCAGGATGTCTCATGTATCAGAACAAAAGCTTCGCTGCGTCCAACAACATAAGTCAGTCCTGACTTTAGCGTGTGCAAATTGATGATGGCTTTCGACATGCGCTTGGTCATAATGTACGCGATCCTCGCGGTACGCCATCATGGTGCTCGTTCCTCGCCTTTGAGTATCGCAGGTATCCATTGGAGTGAGCGTCGCTGGGACCGACTCTTAGCCTTATTGGTTGTAAATGAGGCTGAGGGCTACAATAGCTAAAGCTTCTCATGACGCTTGGACTATAGATGAGAGTACAAAGGCTACCAAAGATGCGGATGGCCGAGTATCGATACGGTCCTAAGAAAGTGCACGGTCTGCGAGAGGATTCTCAGTAAGAGAACTACCATTCGATGAGTCCGATTAGGATTTCCATGAATAATAATCGATGACGATACCGGCGCATGAAGGCGGGGAGGGCCGCTTTCCTGGGGGTTTGAGGAGGTGAGCGTGCAATTCATCTTAAGGATTTTGTATATGCCTACACAGGTCCAAGTCGTGAAGAGTCTTATCCTGCCACCGTGCTTGCTTACGTGATTTTTGAACCGGACCTTTCCTCTTTCTTGTTCCTTCTTAATTTGTTTTTATTTTATTATAACTATATACTTTTTATTTGTGTACTTGATTGTGACTGTTACCCTGCGCAAGTCTCCACTTGTAACAGACACTAATGATTCATATAATCTAGAAGAATGACTACATCTCGTTTCTTTATTTTTGTTTCCATTCTGCATGGACTACTTGAGGTTGTCTCTGTGGCTGTCACTCTTACGTCTTGTATTTTCGGTATGCTCTCTCTATGTTGCTCTATTTCTAACATGATGCTGTGCTGTGGATGTCGGAGCAACAGGGGCTCTTCTACCGAACTCTAATTACATCCCCTACGATATAATGGGTCCGCCTCGTCGTATCTTCGAATCATTGGCTGTATACTTGGCTCCGACAACGCCGCATAACCACTGTAGTCGTAAAGAAAACGATTAAGGGTTGCTGAGCTCTCTCGTCATTTCCCTCTGTCTTTTGCAGAGCCGGCGTATGCTAACATAAGAATGGTACCTAGTCTTCTACCTTTGAGTTGGTCCATTTTTAGGATGGATTTTCGTTATCTATCCCTCTTAGACCGATATGGGTTGATTGCAGGGCTGAGTGCATTCTTACGCTATAGCGGCCATTGCGGTAAGACCTCTTATCCCCCCATCTCGTGCTTCATTTTAACAGAGGGCCTATTCGACTCCATTGCTCACGCTTGCGCTAGTGGATGACGTCGTACTCCTTCTATCCCTAAGGGGCTTATAGGTGCGGCACCTCGTGAGGAGTCGCTTCGTGCAAAATTGGGTCTATTCCTCCACTTCTACATAGATGTCTTATTCAATTGACAATCGCTTTCAACTTATGCTCATCTCACGACTGCCGTATAGGCAATGAGGTTCTGTCTCGCTCCGATATCCGTATACAAGACTATTAGGCGGATACATGCTCTCACCGGGCTCGTGTCGCAGGTAGCCCTGCTTCCATCATCATGGTAGTCTCTACAGTATCATACGAGACACATCTTCGCTTGCTCATGTTAGGTGAGTTATCCTCTCTCTCCTATCCCGTGAGAGATTAGTACCTCCAAATATAGGGATACCGTCTATGTGACAAAGGTAAAGCCTAGATCTAGAATCTCACAGTGGCATAGATACTTGAAGAAACCTTGTATTCATAGTCTATTAACCTACCCAGATAGAAGACATCCCTTAAAATAATTACAAATATTTATTTTTAAATAAATTAATGTAAAAATCTAGATCTCCAGTAGTTTCTATTACATAATCATGGTATGATATCGCGTCTAACATTAGAATATTAAATCAAATAGATACAGAAAAGATTGAATCAACATCAACCTAGATTTAACACTATAGCGAGAGTGGCATGTTATGAAGGTGTAATAGATCAATCAGGATCTACCATAACCAGCAAGTACCTGTTCTAAACTAATGATCCGCACTCTCGCGCACACTCACACACACACATTGCATCAGTGATTCACTCTCACGCACACTCATTGTCCTGCACTGAGCCGACAATGATATATATTATAGGAAATTATAGTATACTAGCAATATATGCGTGATAGACTCTCTTTGTACGGATTAGATTCCATATGCATTTCTCGTCGACAACAGTGATTATCTCCAAAATGATCCACACACAGAAAGTGTGAAAGGATTTGATTTCGAATGGCGTGAGACACCGCTCTCAAGGAAGCTCACAAAAATATTTAATTTATCTGAGTACCAGATTGGCGATTCGGGTTTGCGAATCAAAAACCTGGATATTCAAAATCTGGAGGCCGAATTTTAATTACTGATATCGAATCGAATCCGAATACCGATCATGTCAATCCGCTATATACTTTGACGAGAGGAAGGGGGGGATTAGCCTCGCCACCATCATTGAGGCAGGCGTGCTAACTTACGCACCCTCAGTGAAAGGGAGGGCGTTGGGGCTGGCGTACTCAACACTGTGCCTCCTAGTGAGAAGGAGATCCGATGAGAGGGAGACGTGGGAGCATCGATGGACCGTCTGCCTAGCTTCGACGACTGCGCGCCGACAGTCCGACAGCCCGAGGAGAACTAGCGTATGGGTATGGACTGCGTCCGGCATGCATCCAAGCATCTCCGTCCGTGTCCACTCTCTCGGAGCCCACAAAGTCTGGAAGTCCACGCTGTGGCAGCGTGGATTGCTCTGGAGTATCTCTCGATGTCTCTTACCTAGTCTACTACATCTTCGATAAAATCTCTCTCACTCAGCGCTCCAAGTCATAGGTAGGATCCATATCGAGCCATCCCTCCTATTGTACAGAGATGTGACAGATACCTATCAACCATCCTCTCCTATCGTCACGGCGATCTCGCTCTGCGAATCCTTCTGCTCGATAGTCATAGTCCATCAATGATCACAGCAACGACCATACAGATCTCCTCAGCTTCAATTGACTAGCGAAGACATGTCAGGCGAGAGCAGGGGATGTCAGGGCTGAAACGGTCATCGAGTAAGAGATTGTGGGAACAAGCCTATGAGTGCAGCGAGTGAAGGTCCTCTCCCCCACACTCCATCGTCCTCGCAGCCTCTTTCATGATCGCGATCGACTTGCCCACGCTATGGAGCGCATACCTCTCGACATCTCGTCCAGTATCTGTTCCGCTCTGAGATGGAGGTAGCAGATGCGATCGATCTGAGCGCGACGAGGAAGATGGGACGTCGATAGCTCGACACGATCGAGATCTCCTTTGCTGCCGGAGTACAACGTAGAATTCTAAATTCGATGATCTGCATACACAGGACCATAAATTACGCCAGAACCCAAACTCGATATCGCATCCATAGAGAGCTACGCTCGTGCTGGGCACAACTATACTCAGAGCTCCGACTTAGGGCGCGAATGACCGTCCCTATAAGTGCGGACTTACTCTTTCACAATACCATGGGCCAGCGCGATCGGCGACCACATCGATCTCCCATCATATGCAACTTAGCTGCAGCCGCGCGTGCCTGCGCTGGCCTGCGTTTAGTCCGCACTGAGAGCTGCGCGACTGCGCCTCCGTTATCGTGAGCCTCTTACTAACTACCTCTATACGCTGATCCTCTATCCTATTTAGCTTTCTATGACCTGCAATGCAAGTCGGCCGTCCCGATTTCTTACGCCGACTTCGCCGCGCCGCGCACGAATAGTAACTCGTGACTTATTGATTCACTGTTGTCTTATCGTGAACGCGCGCTTCATGCCAACTCTTTAGAGCACGCTAATCGAAGTATGCCACCACTCATCCTACTAGTTATCTTTCTTTCTCAGATGTTGTCGGGGATCGTGATATGTGAGTCAGATCTCACCCCGAAGCAGTGCACTTCTCCGATTAAGATGATATGTACCCTAACTAGTGCAATTCTCCTCTAAACACAGCATCTCGATTATGGCTATCACATCATACCAACCTTACCTATCATCTAAGTTCTCCCATTGAAAAACAGGATCACTCATCTACTCGTGTTCTAAAACTCTTCTTATTAGTGTACGCACCACACATAGTTGTTCCTGCTGATACTCGGCGTTGGTGGGCAGTCAGGTACTCCTTCCCGACGTAATCGCATCAGCTATACCATGTTGCTTCTTATTTATGCTGTATTACATAACGACTTTAGCACCGTCCAATTGATTAGTGTACATATTAGAGACTATTATTGCATGCATATTACATACTTCTATTGCTTCAACATGTTGATATTGATTAATGTTCCATCGTAACGTTCTGCATGATCATACCGATGGCACCGATAATGACCAGCCTAAGCTGTTCACCCCTGGCCACCCCCTGTGGTGGGATTACACGCGATCAGTATACTGTCAGTGCCACTACTGGCTGCAGAGCAGTCCACGGTGATATCGTTATGAGCGAACATAGGTACAGCCTGTTACTCCACTTCCGTCTCATATACGCACCATCTATGCAGTCTCTAGGAATATCTACGCTGCTCACCTCTCCGCACGTCGCTCCTCCTCGTCCTCGAGTCGCACGGGCATTTGGAGGCGCGACCTGGTTCTCCCCTACTCACCACACAGGTACTCGGACACTTGCTATCAAGCCCTTACCACCGCGCAAACCCGCTATCTGTACGTAGACATCGCAACTCTATACAGCAAACGGCCACAGAACTGATATCACGCTCGGATCAGCCTGCATCCGCCAGTCATACTCTAACATCGCGTATATAGTCCTCTATAAGGCGCACGCCATTGCTACTATCAGCATAATCCTGAGGCACAGAGTAGCATAAACGTGATAGTACATCTCTCTTACGACTCGCACATCGGCTGGTCTAACTTTGAATTACTCAGAGACAGAACTTTACTCATGTCCTTACTTATACGAACCGCATCTTCACAGCTTCTCGACTGAGCATCACTATTCGTACCTCAGTCTGTATGCCATGCTGCATCCAATACGCCCATACGTATCACCTATCGCACACCAGCACCAGGTATTATAGCTAACACTCTAACATATTTGGTCTATTATCATCGGACGACATCTTACACTAGACATCAATTATCGCTTTCCCAGAGCAGCACTTCGGTGCTATAAGACCATTATGGATATATTCGATGACACACAATCGTAACATTCCATATGAGCGTGAGACGGAGCATCGATATTTCCGAATCGTTGAGACTGGAGGCTGCTCTTCGTATGCTGTGCGAACTCACGATTGTACTAGCTGACGATACCGCGCATAGTGTCTGAATGCATCTAACTAGCGCCTGCCACGCTTCGTAAAATCGCTTCCTCCGCCCAGTCGACTCCATCACGTCCGCGTAACACCAGCTATCTCAGTGAGGTCGTATGCAATGAGCGAGCGTCTCTCCAGCTCCAGCCAAAGTCTAGGCATAAGGGCTTCATTATTACCATTCAAGCTCACGCCCAGCTGCTGGTCCTATCTGAGGACCCAGTTGAGATCGTGACTCGTCTTTGGCGTATGTTCTAGTGTGCTGGTGTCTTGACGGGCAGCGGTATCAGTGCCGACGGATGATGGCGCGATCATAGTGTGGTATATTTGCGCAATGTACAGTCGCGGTAGCCCGCTCGTCGCCGGAATGTGCTTTGTGTATCAATGCCATAGTGTGGGGTGCTCCGCTGCGATCGTTGCCCCTTCGAGCGATGAAACTTGGCCTCGACCACTTAAGCGCATGATCACTCTCCCATCAGGAGTCCCCATCACACATGGCCATATGCGTTTGCATGGCACCGATATTATGATCCAATCATCACGATCATCGAAGTACACGGACGGACGCATATACGGTGCGAGAATCACCCTAATGACGGTACCCAGTACGCGTGGACACATCCTTATAGTTGACACTCATATATTATCTTAACGTTCTTCTTGGATATACTTGTTCAACCCCACTACTCCCAATACTATCACTGACGTAATTCACCTCATAAGATTGTACGAATGAGAGATGTGACACTGGCTATATGATTAGTTCAATTAATTTGGCGCTAAACCTGCCTATAGTCTGCGAACTGACTACAATCTGCATCAATCTCCAACTGTCAGTCGGGGACGGCTCATGCTACCTGACATATATTATTTATCCTTTATCGTGCTGACAGACCGAACTACAGCAAGAAGACTCTGGTCTCCATGGATCGGGACAGATCCATACAATCTCTGCTTTCACCAAATTGACAGGGTGAATAGCTATTGAAGTGCGGTGGTGTCAAGATATAGAGTCACGATCAAGTCACAAGACACTAATTAGGGCAGTAGGATAGAGATCTAGTATTTGTAAGGCTAAACACACTTTGCAGCTCTTTCGTCATGGCGCTATCCAGTCCCATATCACGTACCATAACCCTGCTGCCTGTCTCTAAGACCGGTGAATGATAATCATACCAGACCACACAGCAACTCATCTCATGATACCGAACGCTGCGTATTAACATGATGTTTGTAAAATCTGCACGCAGAGCTACTCCAGAGCCTGAATGTCTCACTTGATCTTATCCTGTATGATATCGTTAACTGGCCAGATATATACTGAGCCACGTAACTACCTGCGCGTCCTCTGCCATCCCCAGCGAGTCCGCATCCTTACCTTCATCTCTCTGACATCACTCCATCTCATGACAGTGCTCGCCTATTCTGCTGACGCAGAGGTTCTGATTCGAGACGGCCGTGTGCATCTAATCTCAACATGCTCATGAGCTACCCAGCCTTCATATGCCTATACTCTGTCAGTGCCGCACTCTCACTGCGATTAATTAGTTATGAACTGAAGTCGAACGGCTTAGAGTTTAAATTCTGATACATGACATAAGTCCCGGCCACTATCAATATGCTCTGTCCCGTCAAGAGTATATAGAATGTATATAAGCTCTACTCAGGACCGTGTGTGGATGCTGAGAGCGAAGTTGTCATTTAGCACATGGAGTTGCGGGATGTGGGCTCACCTTGATTCCCCGGGTGAGGTTAGACGTTCTGCTTCTCCTATTACGAAGCATGCATGCTCTCATCTGACTTATAGTTGCTTTCCAGTCTATCGCCACCGGAAAACGATAGTCGGAGACCATGTCTCATTAGGTCATTGGAGCTACTTCTTGCGCGTGGACGCTATGAGTATTAGGCGCAATATTCCCACATGGATTATGATGAAGGAAAGAAATTACGCCTCCACACGTTAATTAGGATCCTCCTGAGTAACCTTAAAAAGACTCGTCGATGCAAACATGCTGGTGTCTAGACCTTTGCAACTAAGCGAGCCTGGACATCACCCTCCAAATATGTCGCACATTACCATGGGTAGAAGCGAATCATCATGATACCCTATAGACAGACTACTCAATGATCGTTCGCGGTGTGCTCATCCCCATTAGATTATAGACGAAACACTCATTCGAACTAAATTATGTTGATCTCTCATACCTCATATTACCCGTGACTATACTATGACTGTCCATATACGCAACGCAGGATGGCGTCTCCCACTCGGACTAATAACTTGTTAAAGTTGGAGGCGAATGTGCAACATGTCAGTATTTAGGTGACATGATCCGCACGACCCGTCACGCCACTTCAGACAATCTCGGTCCGATATTAATCCATATGAGCAGACGTTTTCTCCACCACGATACTCTATCACGAGTGAAGTGTCTGATGCATCCGAAGAATAATGGGTAGCTATTTGTTATAAAATAAAAGAATCTCTAAACAAATTGGTTAAGTCATATAAATCTAACAAGTGAGTGAGTGGGTAATCTTTGACCTCTCTATAGAAACAACTAAATGTCTGATCCTAACCCATTAGCCACGTATCTTGACACACATAGAGATCTGAAAACGACCAATTATAAAGATTGACTCAGGAACTACAAAAATTATTTTGGGTGTCGAGAAAGATTAAAACACCATGTATTGAACTCCAGGCACCATCTACCTAGCGAGCCACTCGTCACACGCTGCAGATGGAGAGTCGCTGGCGACAGTGTCTTTTGGAGAAAACATGATAGATGATGTAAGCATAAATAATGGCCAGATACTTACAGTGGTTGGGCTCAGATTGTCTGATGAACGTCTCCAGGCGCATATGCGTGAGACATGGAAGATATCTCAGAGACGTGCTCGCACCAAAATGTTATGAGACAGCTGCTCACTTACAAGAGATGCTCGTTGCGTGAACAACAATGTCGCACAGCCACCACCTATCAAGTCATGAAACGCACTCTCTCTCTCACACGCGCTACGACTGCGCTGGCGCTCGCGCGCTCTCACTCCCAGAGGTATGTCCACTGTCTGATCCGTCCATGATTCAAGGCACTTGGAGAGGCTTTAAGTAAGCCGGCGCCGTGTTGAGTCACCACTCTCCACTCTCACACGCACACAGTAGTATTTATTCTACAATCTTGACTGATGCATAATGTGCAAATTCATCAATGAATAACCACATGCAACACACTCCAAAATTCTTTTGATCACGAGATCAGATGAACCATGCTTAGCGTCACTGTCTCTGCACACTCTATCGCACTAAATGGTCTTCTTAATAAGTCTCAGTTCTTGCCTATGGAATATGGACTTCGTTCCAAATCAATAAGTCTTCTGAAAAGAAAAAATTAGTCGCAAAAATGCAACAAGGTGCCCAAGCGAAGGAAAATAAAGAAGGCACGAGGCAGAAGAAGTAAGGGTCAGCTGGTAAAAAAATAAAGGCTTTCCATATGCCGAACCCTAGCTGATGGCCAACTAACGCAAAAACTGTCCTAGCCATTACTGGGCTATCGCGTGAAGAACTAAGAAGGAAGGTCCTTCTGGGGTATGGTCATTATTTGAAGCTCCAACCTTTACCGCGTTTCATTCTGGCATAATTGGCAGTGCTCTATGACTGTTGGATTCGTAGCATGAGCTCAACTTAGCGCCATTCTTCCATCTATACGTGGTCATCGCAGTGATAGCAGGTGGGCTGAGGGATTGGTGAGATGATCCCTACACATCAAAAATATGGAGCAAGGGTTGTTGCTGCAGTGGCCGTAGAAACATACCCTCTTCGATTACCATCTGGTTTAGACTTAGTTTTGAAAGACTGTTATTATGTGCCTGCAGCTAGCAGGAATTTGATTTCTGTTTCATGCTTAGCACTAGAAGGCTATGTGATTACCTTCTTTAAGGATCATTGTAACATTCTTTATGAAAGAAATAAAATTGCAAATGGTTTCCTTATTAACGGTCTTTATCAGCTACATATTGATGTATCTGTTCTAACTATCAAGCAAAATGTGAATGCCAAACGACCTAGGGATAGTCCAAATGATAGGTATCTATGGCACCTGAGATTAGGTCATATAGCAGAAGATAGGATCAACAAATTGGAGAAAAATGGGCTATTGAGTCCGTTGACTTCCGAGTCATATCCAACTTATGAATCTTGTCTTCAAGGCAAAATGACTAAACTTCCCTTTTGTAGGACATGGGGAAAGGGCCACAGATCTCCTTGCCCTAGTACATACTGATGTGTGCGGCCCATTTGATGTGCCGGCTAGAGGCAATTTTGTCTACTTCATTACCTTTACCAATGATCTGTCTAGGTATGGGACACAAGTCTGAAGCTTTTGAAAAGTTCAAAGAATTTAGACATGAAGTAGAAAAACAAACTGAAAAACCTATTAAGGTTCTTCGATCAGATCGAGGAGGTGAATACCTTAGTCGAAAATTCCTAGACTATCTCAAGGAAAATGGCATAGTCTCTCATGGACTCCACCAGGAGCACCTCAACTCAATGAGGTTTCAGAATGGAGAAATCGAACTCTATTGGACATGGTCCAATCAATGATGAGCTTCACAAACCTTCCTAATTTTCTTTGGGGACACTCATTGTTAACTTCAATTTATCTACTGAATAGGGTTTCCTCTAAAACCATTCCTACCACACCGTATGAGATATGGCACGGTAAGAAACCAAGTCTGAGTCATCTCAGAATTTGGGGTTGTCCAGCTCATGTCAAAAGACAACAAGTGGACAAGTTAGAGTTTAGGTCCTTTAGAGCTCAATTCATAGGATATCCTAAAGAGTCATTAGGATACTATTTCTATATTCCAGAAGACCACAATGTGATTGTGAGTTGACATACCATCTTTCTTGAAAAATAGTTTATTCAAGACAGCGGCATTGGAAAGCAGATTAAGCTTGATGAGAAAGTCTCACAAGTACAATACGAGCTAAGGACCAATTGGAACCAAATCAGGTTGAGCCAATAAGAACACTACCTCCTCCACCTCATAGATCGAAAAGAGTTTCCTGTCCTCCTGAAAGATACTTAGGTATTATTTCAGAGGAAGTAGAAAATATGTTCCTCATAGGTAATGGAGCTCATGGTGATGATCCCAAAACCTATAATAAGGCGATATCAGATATCGACTCTGAGAAATGGCTAGAGGCAATGCAGTCAGAAATTGACTCGATGCACTCAAACCAAGTCTGGACCTTGGTAGATCCATCAGAAGGTATAGTACCTATTGGGTGTAAATGGATCTTCAAGAGAAAGATTGGTGCAGATGGGAATGTGGAGACATTCAAGGCTAGACTAGTGGCAAAAGGTTATAGTCAACGTGAAGTCATTGACTATCAGAATACCTTTTTCCCAACGGCTATGCTAAAATCCATCCACATATTGCTTGCTATTGCAGCCTATTTCGATTATGAAATATGGCGAATGGATGTAAAAACGATATTCTTAAATGGATATCTTGAGGAAGATATCTATATGGAACAGCCGCTAGGTTTCACATCCAGTGATACTGATCACAAGGTTTGCAAGCTGCAAAGGTCCATATATGGACTTAAGCAAGCATCTCGGAGCTGGAACACTCATTTCAATGATGTGATCAAAATGTTTAGTTTCATCAAAAATGAAGAGGAACTGTGTGTCTTCAAAAAGGTTCAGTGGGAGCGCTGTTGTCTTCCTCGTATTGTACGTGGATGACATCCTCCTTATTGGGAATGATATTCCCATGTTGATGACAGTCAAAATATGGTTGTCCAAGGAATTCTCCATGAAAGACCTAGGTGAAGCATCCTTTATTCTAGGAATTAAGGTCTATAGGGATAGACCGAATAGGATGCTAGGACTTTCACAGAAGATGTACATAGAGGAAGTACTAAAGAGGTTTAGTATGGAAAACTCTAAGAGGGGATTAATACCCTTCAGACATGGTATTCATCTTTCCAAGAAGATGTGCCCCAACACACCTGAGGAAATAGAACGCATGAGCAAGATCCCTTATGCTTCTACAATAGGGAGCCTCATGTATGGCATGCTATGTACACAACCTGATATAGCCCATGCTGCAAGTGTCACAAGTAAATATCAGTCAAATCGAGGTGAAGAATACTGGACGTCTGTGAAATATATCCTTAAGTACTTAAGAAAAACTTAGGATATGATGTTCGTCTTTGGTAACGGAGAACTCCAAGTCCAAGGATACATAGAGTCGGATTTCATGTCCGATGTAGATGATCAAAAGTTGACATCTGGGAGTCTGTTTGTGTGTAATGGTGGTGCTGTCAGCTGAAAGAATTCCAAGCAAACCATGATAGCAGATTCCACCATGGAAGCAGAATATATCGCTGCATCAGAGGCTGCAAAAGAAAGCATTCTAGTACAAGAAGTTTGTTGCAGAAATTGGAGTAATGCCATCAGATGCCATTCCTCTATACTGCGATAATAATGCCATCATAGCCCTTGCTGAGGAGCCGAGGTCTCACTAAAAATTCAAGCATATTGAGCGGTGATACCACCTCATCTGCGATTACCTCAAGAAGGGTTACGTCGAGGTCAAGAGATTCAATTTTGCAGACAATGGGGCAGACCCACTTACAAAGCCGTTGGGACAACAAAAGATTGAAGCCCACCTTGAGAAGATGGGACTTAGACTTGTAGCCAATTGGCTTTAGGACAAGTGAGAGATTGTTAGATATATGTGCCCTAGAAGCCAGAATTGGCTGACACTTGTAATACACTTCTAGGGGCAAAATTATAATTTTGACTATAATCAATAAAATGGGTTATTTTCTATCACATATGCATATTTAGTGTCTGTGATACATCCTTTGAGTTAATGGTAATGATAATTCATATTTTCAAGAGTTGAAAATTTAAGACATGAATAATCATTATTAACTCATAAAATGCTTCGACCATAGGATCATCATGAGGATGGTGATTGATCCAGAAGGTTGGTGTACAATCGCTTCTCTTTAGTAGATGAGTCTTGAGTCTATAGTGTGGAGACACCGGAGCGAGAGTATAGGTACTCATTAGAGAATGAGGGCACTGAGCGTGACCACCTCGAGTAGTCATTAGGAAGTCTACCTTCTCATCAATGACTGACTCGATGCTGTAGTGGTGTGTCTGGTTCTTTGATCTGAGGTGCATCGGCAGTTCACCTTGAGGGTGTTATAGTTTGACTACACCATAACTCGGTCTCCTAGCCATATGGAATCCTGAGGTGTATGTTGGCTATAGCATGTTCATTGTAGGAACTGGATTGCATCAAGATGGAATCTATCTACCTCGGTGGTAGAGGAGCAGCCCTATGATGATCATGAGAATCAAGTCCAGAAGCCCATGGCCATGGCAGAGTGAAATAATAGAAAGAGTTTCTATTTAGATTTTCATATTGGACTTGAATCGAATGATTACATCATATGATAGAAACTAGGGTTTGACGAGTTCACCTTAACCCTAATCTGATCGGGGCTCAAGATAGAAGAACTTAATCACACAGGTAGCTACACCAAGAGGTTCGCATTCAGCTCTGATGGGTTGCCACCATATACTGCTAGGTGTCACTGGTGGATTTTGGGAGCAATTAGAATGATTTAGATGATCGATCATTCTAGCTGTTCGAATTAGAAGAGTTCTGATCCATCGAAAGGAGTTTCGATGATGTCGATGATAGAGATCATGACATATCTCATTACCATACAGAACTAAACCGAACTGAACCTAACTGGGTCACACAAACAAGGGTTTGAATCTGGTGATCATCAATTGAACTGATCTAGTTCAATTGATCTGAATGAGATTCAATTAGGTTCAAGAAAATCGTGCTAGCACTCGATTGAACCTAACGTTCTTCTTTTACTATCATAAATAGTTGTCCTGACTGAGCCAAAGGAGTTTCTACTCGATCAGAGGCCTTCACTTGGTCTGACTGGAACCTGTCCAAGTTAGAAAAGGGTTGTCTTATTTTGTAAGACAATACCTACCATTTTTGGTTACCTGCCATTTCTCGTCCTTTGACTTTGGTCAAAAGTTGACCTTTGATTGGTCAAATGTTGACCATTGACACTTTGACTTCTGTCCATGTGTCACGCATCGATTGGAGAGCTAGTGGGGGCTTGTCCTCCTACCAAAAACTGGCAAGGAGGAGGGCGCACGCCACTTGAGGCACCCAGGAGTCCCTATTGGACAGGGACTCCATCTTCTTATTGGATTTTTGATTAGACTCCTCCTAAGAACCAACTTTGACAGATCTTAGGCACCATCTAAGGATGAATCCAAGGGACTCTATTTCCACCAATCAGATTTGGATCTGATTTCATAAAGGGTTGTGATTGGTTGGGATGAAGAGGAGTTGGATCATGCATAGTCTATAAATAAGACCCTACGCCCAACTCAAAAAATTGACACAATTCTCTACACCCCAAGGTTGCCTCTCTCTTCCTCCTCCACGCCAAGTTCATCTTCTCCCTCTCCTCTCCATGCCCAAAGTAGTTTGGGATCTAAGTTGGTGCAATCTAGGCGAGAGAAAGGCGACAGAAAGCTAGAAGGCTGTGCTGCTGCAAAGGACAACTGTTGATCTTCAAAAGTTGTTTTGAAGATCCTCCAAATCAGATTCAGATCTAATTTTTGGAGATGTGATAGAGAAGAAGAGGATCTCTAGATCCAGTCCGAGAGGATACCGGTAGAGGCCAGGCACTTGCATGGCTAGATCCAGAACCTTCCGCAGCTTATAGGATCATCAACGGATAATAGGATTACCCTACATCAAGGTAAATTAAATCTAATTTAATTTATCTAAATTCTTATTTTAATCATTAGAATAATAAAGATCAGATTTGAACCATCCCAGATCTGATTTAGATTAAAGAGAAAAATTTTGAAATATATCTCTTAATCCGATCAGATCTGAACGAACCCAGTCCAAGAAATCAGGATTCTCCTTCAGAGTGCGCATCTCATCTGGAGGGCATCATGAGAGAGATGATGTCGATGCTCAATGCACATTTTGGAATCACGGGCTTCGAGAATATATTGGCCCACATTCTAGCTCCAGCTCTAGCTCCGACTCCAACTCCGACTTTGGCTCCGACTCTCGGTGATGACAACGATGATGTAGATTTAGAAAACTTTTGATGTATTTTATTTTTTTAAAAAATATTATAATAAATTTTATTTGATAATAAAATTTTAGTATTTCAGAATAATTTTTATGTTTATTATATTTTCTTGTATTATATATCTATATTTATCAGATAAAATATATAAAAAAGTAAAAATTTTATTTTTTTAATTATTCAAGATCTACGATAGTGATTTTATAATCATTGTCATATCCGTGCCAACCGCTGCCATAGGTCCCTGATGCGTGCCAACCGCTGCATTAGACCTATGGCAACGGTTAAAAAACTGCTGCTATAGATTACCTATGGCAGTGGTTATATAACCACTGCTATAGATTAATTATGATGATGGTTACATAATCACTGCTATAGGTCCATCTATTACAGCAGTTTATAAACCATTGCAATAGGCTATCTATGACAGTGGTTCAAATAACCGCTACAACAACCGCTGCTATAGAGCTAGGACGATGGCTGCAGTAGCAACGGTTAGAAAATCGCCGTCATAGCCTATGGTAGTGATTTTTTGGGCTACGATAGTGGTTATAAACTGCTATCATAGCCCTTTTTTGTAGTAGTGTGTAGAACACCATCCTTAGAAGTCATGCAAATATAGTTTCCATATAATTCATCTCCTTAACCATAATGCTCGTAGGACACCTCAGAGTTCAACTGTCAACTCTGATTAGGTTGTCCACATTGTATTTCAAAATATCAAATCCATCTAATGGATTATCCTGGCCAAGATTTTGCTATATTGAAATACAATGATACATTCTTCTCCAACTCTTGGAGTGGTTAATTTCATTTTGATCATACTCTTCGACTTCACAAGTACTTGACTATGCCCAGAAGCCTTCCATTGTTGAATTAGAAATTTAGTTAGTCCGGTACCAAAGCATAGTGAGTTGCTTGCAAGTCACTGAGGTGATCTTAGGTCTAAGGAATACTTATATCTATATCCCATCAGAGACATTTTTGACAGCAAAATGCTCTAAAGATGATCACGTTCAATGATGATGTACCCATATATCTTACCTATATGCCATACTAGTGTCTCCATACTTTTTGGTTAAGAGGACAACCAACATATATGGCATATAACGACCTATGCTCGATAGGCGCTGTCGTCCTAATTAACAACCTATCATTTGATCGTGAATAAATTTAAGGACTAATCGATAAATTCTCTCTTTATCGAAACTAAATAGTCCTAAGGACTTCATCACAATAATGAAGTTCATTAGAAGATATAAATTTATGATGAAAAAAGATGCTAAAATATTTTTTATTAATTAATAAATCAATTACAATATCTCAATCATCAATAGGTTGATGATTGGTTTTGGAACATAATTTTCAAAATTAGGACCATTGGCAGGATCTCTCCTCTCATCTCGTCTTAATCTAATGAGGCCTTTGACTTTGCTCATGTTAGGATGAGGTTCTCCTCCTATCCCTAATGGGCCATAGGGGCATGTTAGGACCGTTGGCAAAGCCTCTCCCCTCATCTTGTCTTAATCTAACGAGGCCTTCAACTTTACTCACATCAGGATGAGGTTCTCCTCCTGTTCCTAATGGGTCACTTTAGATTACTTCAAAGAGTCATTTGTTATCATGCAATTTTTATGCCATAAAGTAATAAAAATAGAAAATTTTTATTAAAGAAAAGTTACTGGTAGTACATTCTTAGGTTTTCAGAATTCCAAGGTCATGAGAGAGTTGTTCCTCCGAGCTCCTTCAAGTGATAAGTTCTAGGTCGGACGACCTCCTCTACTTTATACAGACCATTCCAATTCAGAGTAAGCTTTCCTTGATTTTGAGGTTGTGAAATAGCTGCTCGTCAAAGTACTAAATCCCCCACTTTGCATATTTTGCCTTTGACTTTTGAGTTGTAGTAGCGAGCTACCTTTTGCCTATAGGCTGCCATCCGAACTTGAACTTTTTTTCATTTTTCCTCCAACAAGTCAAGGATAGCCCTGAGGTCTGATAAGTTTTGCTGCTCATTGAATGTCACAACTCGTGCTGATGGAAGCTTAAGTTCTATTGGGATGATCGCTTCTATTCTAAAAGCTAAGGCAAATGGGGTTTCCCCTGTTAACAATCTTTGGATAGTTCGGTATGCCCAAAGCACATGATAGAGCTCATCAACCCAGGTCCCTCTCACCCTTTCAAGTCTTGCTTGGATACCTTGCAGTAGAATTCTGTTTGTCACCTCTGCTTCACCATTTGCTTGTGGATGGGCCACTGATGTGAAGTGATGGAAGATGTTCAGATCTTTGCAGAACTCAGCGAACCTCGTCCCAGTAAATTACCATCCATTATCAGTTATGAGAGTTTGAGACAAACCAAACCGACAAATGATTGACTTTCAGATGAAGTCTTGTATCATGACTTCAGTAATTTTTGCTAACGATTTAACCTCGATCCATTTGGTGAAGTAGTTGATCGCAACTAGGAGAAACTTTCATTGTTCGGATGCCACTGGAAAGGATCTAAGTATGTCCATCCCTCACTGTGCGAATGGCCAAGGTGCACTTAGTGGAGTAAGCTCAGAGGCCGGCTATCTTTATATGTTTATAATTTTTGACAGACTCTATAGAATCATGGTACAAGATCGGCCAATAGTATTCCTACCGAAGTAATCTTTATGATAAGGATCTGGCTCCTATATGACTTTCGCAAATTTCCTCATGCACTTCACATAATGCAAAGTTGGCCTTCGAAGGTCTGAGACATTTTAAGAATGGTAAAGAATACGACCTATTATATGGCTTGCCTTCATACAGAACATACCAGGAAGCTTGATTCCTGAGTTTTCGAGCTTCTTTTGGATTATGAGAAAGAGCTCCATCCTTGAGGTAGGCAACTAACGGATCGATCCAGCTCGGCTCGTGCTTGACTTACATAATAGGCTACGACTCCTCTATGCTTGGGCACTTTAAAATTTTGAGAAATACTTCTTTAGATAGTTTGGCTGAAACTAAAGTGGCCAATTTAGAGAGAAGATCGGCTCATGCATTTTCTGCTCTCGGAATCTATTGAATACTAAAACTATCGAAGGCCGAAGTCAAGTTCTTTTCTTTCTCAAGATATTTCATCACGTTTTCCTTCTAAGCTTCATAACTACCGCTAACCTATCCGACCATCAATTAGGAATCATTGTAGGCTTGGAGCCGGTCTACTTCTAACACTTTCACTATTTTTAACCCTACGACCAAAGCCTCATATTTGGCCTCATTATTAGTTACGGAGAATTCGAAGCACAGCGCATATTCGACGATGACTCCCTTGGGGTTAACCAAG